>PVKA01004029.1:36908-103357 GCA_004027165.1 Ctenomys sociabilis | reverse complement strand
AGGAGGGGAGGGGGAGGGTGGGAAGACAGAGGAGAAGAGACACTGCAGAAGAGAGCAAAGCTGAGAAGAAGTGGATGCCACAGGTGACTGTCTGGAGGTGCACAGTGGGGCCAGCGGCAAAGTAAAGCCCAGCAGTGTCTTGGGCATAGAAAACGACATGATGCATTTACTGAGAAGGAGAGGGAAGAATGTGGAGCAGAGAGGAACAAGGAGAGAAGCTGATGGCAGATGGCGATGCTAAAGAGGGGCAGGCTAACACTGAGCTGGTTGTGTAGCTGTACAACAATTTCACTCGGTTTCCCTTAGTTGTGTTTGAAAGCAACGCACCGACCCACTTCCATGTGCCAAGAACCGCATGTCCATGCTCCTCACTGCAAGCACTACTGGTGCGAGGAGGTAAGTGCGGCTCCTTCCCTTGGGAATCCAGTGGATGGGAGCTGATAATAAGGAGCAGTGAGTAAAATGACCACATGGAGTTCCAGGACTGATGCTGCTCGTGGGAAGTACTCAGAAACACATGAATTTTCAGGGAAGGCTTTCTGTAGTAAGCAATGTTCTTTTAATATGGAAACTAGGCAGTCGTGCCTGGTGCTTAAGGGGACAGGAGGGCTGGCACGAGTGGAGGGGAGGCGTCATGTGAGGTGCTGAAGACAGGAAAAAGTAGAGGCCAAAGCCCGGACATATAAAACATTAAGTGGGCTTTAGAAGTAGGCTAAAATTGAATAGTACTGGAGCACAGATTGCTGATGGGCAAGAAAAGGGACAAAATTTTGTAAACGAATTAGGAGAAGGAAAGGTTTACATCGTCTCAGTGTATTTGAGCTTTAGCTACAGAGGCAGACCAACCAACCTTATTTACCAGGGTCCGAGTTTTCCTGGTCGTAGGTTTTTCAAGGTTAAACTGGAACAGCCTGGGGAGGATGTTGGTCACCTTAGAGAGAGATTTCAGTGCCTTATATAGAGATCATAATGTGTAATGAGACTTTTAGAGTGGGAAGACCACAGTAGCCATGGGCTGGAGTGATACTTAGATTAGCATTTTCATGATGAAGGGAAGACGGACTATGTTTTAACTGGGTGGAGGCAACAAAAGTGGAGAGAACTGGGTGGATTCCTTAAGTTTTGAGAGAGATTCGAATTTAACAGATACGTGACAACGTAATGAGGGAAGTGGCTTCTTTTCTCTTTCTAGAAGCCATTTCTAGAAATGGCTTGAATGAATAGAGTATGATACTCTGTTCAGAAGACAGAAGAAAAGGACAGCTTTGTACGACAGGATGGAAGGTCCTCTTTGGGCGTGTTGAGTTTACAGGGTTGCCAGATAAAATCTAGGACATACAGTTAAAGAATTTTCAAACAATGGATAAATTTTTACTTTATGTGGTAAAAGGAATAATTATAGAATGTATGCACTAAAATATATTCTTTGCTTATCAGAGGTTCAATTTATAATGAGGATTCTGTATTTTTAGTTGATATATTTGGTAACTTTGTTAGTTAGGTATCCCTGGAGTTATGCAAAGGATACTGTTATCTAGCTGGCTGGAATGTTTGAATTTGAAACTCAGGTTCCGTCCCAAGCATAAGACAGTGCAGTCACAGGGAGCTGTTTTTTTTTTTTTTTTTTTTTTTTTTTTTTTTTTTTTTTTTTTTTTTTTTTTTTTTTTTTTTTTTTTTTTTTTTTTTTTTTTTTTTTCTTGCTGGAGAATTCCACAAGGTGAGCAGCTGTACTCACATTCAAATTCTTCAAGCCCTAGGAATTAGTGTGTCTTAGGAGATACCATTTCAAACTTTTGGTTTAAGTCAACACGAGAGGAATCCCTCTGTTCCCCACATAGCATCAAGCATCTGAGTGCCAACTTATTTGGTCAAAGTATAGCACGCATGATCCAGAAAGGAAGATTTCACACCCTGCCCTTTTTCCAAATAAGCTTCCAAAATCACAGGACCGGGACTGTGTTGGAGAACTGTATTGAATGAGATCAGAACTGTTTTTCATACTGAACTCTGAAGTATCTTGAAGTTAGCAGAATATATTTTCTGACTACCATGGGCAACAGATCGCACTAACATGTTTGTGAGCATTTTAGAAGAGCAGATATTTCTAATTCTAAATAATGGAGGTAACTGTAGGCAACAGGACAGACATCCTATTACTAGACTGTGAAATCACTCAAGTAGTTGATAATGTTATCCCAATTTTACTGAAAACGAGACTTCTGACAATTTTTCAGAGGCCCACTACTGTTTTAAACCTATTTTCAAGAAGTAATAGGCTGCTCTTGAAGGAAATGAGAACAAAGTCTGTGGCCAAGTTTTTCTCATTTGCCAGGAACTGCACATCCAGCTGCTTGCAGAGCGAGCCCAGGACCCGGGCTGAGGCTGCAGTATTTCTGTATTCCCAGGGTGCAGCAGTGGGGTGCTCACCATACCCTTGGGGGACCCCACTTCTATTGCTGCTTGTCCCTCCTATTACAGAAGCAATCCTGCGTCTCAGGCAGGATCCCTTCTGTGGTTCCTAGGAGTTCACAGAGAGCGCCTGGCCCACCGCCACCCCAGGGCTGCAGTCTTCGCTTCTCCAGCCCTCTCTGGTCTGGCTGAATCAGGGGTTCCTTCCACACAGACTTCAGCCCCTTACAACTGCTCTTTCTGAGGAGGCAGAGGGGCCCCAAATCCACTTTTCACTTATAGAATGAAAGAGACAGAACCTCTCCTCTTTTTCAAAATAGTCTCTCAGCATATGCTTGCTGTACATGAAATCTGCATTCATCATATGGAGCAGGTACGGGTTCATTTCACAATTTGGTTTTTAAATCTCCTCCCCCTTCCCACTCACCTCCCTCCCTTTGTCTCTAAATAGTCTTTTCTCATTTTTATTCTTATACTTAGTTCATAGTTTTGATGCATAATGTTTACATTCACTGTGGATTCTTTTGCATTTTAGGGTAGGGCCTACACAGGCCGCTCAGGGGCTCCTTACTAGACCGGACTCGTAGTGATCCGCCTGTTCACAGCCTCCCAAGAGCTGGGTGATCGGTGTGCGTCGCCACGCTCAGTCTAAATCGCACAGTCTCAGTGCGCCCCGGGGGCGGGGCTGGCAAGGCAGGTCTGGGGATCGAGTCCCGGCCTCTGTGCCTGATTGCAGGGGCTTTAATCCTCTGAGCTATTTCGTCCGCCCTTCACTTTGGATATTTTGTACCTGTACATTGCATAGTTTAAGTCTTCTTGCTTCCCCTTTCCTTCCTCATACCCTCAGTCTTCTGGACCCCTTTTTACTTGCAAAAGATTTGTCTTCTTGTTTCTTTCAGTCTATTCTTTGTGATTTCTTTGTACTCCAGTGAGAGGTATCATGTGATATCTGAGTTGTGTACCTGATTTATTTTCCTGATGCATTCATTTTCCTACAAATATCTTAAATTTATCCTTCTGTATAGCAGCCGAGTAGTACAGCTTTTTGCATAGATGCTGTGTCTTCTTTACCTATTTGTCTGTTGATGGGCATCTGGGCTGTTTTCAGGATTTAGCTATAAACATGGGTTTGCATGTACTGATGTAATATAGCATCTCTAGCTTTGGGGAAGAGGCCGAGGAAGGGAGTATCTGGATCAAATGCAATTTCTTATATTAGTTCTTTCAAAAACCTAATTAAAGTAATGCTAAGGTTGCATCTTATACCAGAAAGAATGACAATTGTCAAGAAGTAAAATAATAACACATGCTGGCCTGGCTGCAAGGAAAAAGGAATTCTCTCCCCTTTTGTGAGATTTTTTTTTTTTTTTTTGTGCTAATGCCAAGGCAGTGTTGCTTGCACCGTGTTGCACAGAGGTTTTAATGAAATAGGTCTCTCACTTCATCATCCTTACCTTGAGCAAAACTTAAATCACTGCTAAGAGCTAACGGTGACATCTGGTAAAGGGAGACTCTTTCAGTCAATAATATTTTGGTAGATGTTTTTCAAAGCCTACTTAGCTCAAAAATACACTGACCAAAAAACAACAGTTCTGGCTCCAGATTTCTAATCCCCATTCCTTTATTTTTAAAGCACTATATAATGTATGTTTTTATTGTAGCACAGATGTTATTCGTATTTGGAGTAACATGTGTCTGAATTGTAACCAGTGGTGAGCAAGTGGGTTCACGGTTCTACCTGGATGAGGCCATGCACAGTTCCAGGATTTCTTTAAAATTGTGACATAGTAGCTTACCGGATTTCTGGCATTGGGTAGAGCAAGTTTCACACTACCCAAATTTACAACATAATCAGTGGAACAACAGACCTGTAATCACATTTAACCACAAAAGACTGTGTATTTCTGTTACCCCAAACCTCTCATTCTCCAGCAGCTGGGGTCAGAGAGAAGGCACAGAGTGGTGACTGTGTCATGAGAGTACTAGCTTCATTAACTGAATGGTTTTTAGGACATGGGCCTGCTTGGAGGAAGCTCACAGGAGGTGTGTGTCTGAAGGGTCTGTGTCCCTCCAGGCCTCCCTCTTGCTCCTCTGAGGTTCTGCTTCTGTCCGCCACAGGAGGGAGGGCCTTTCTTTGCCACACCTATCCACCAAGCTATAACTGCTTGGTGAAACATTTGAGATCATAAGTGAAAAGAAACCTTTCCTCCTGTAAATTGTAAATGAATTATTTGGACACAGCAATGAAATGCTGGGTAAAACACATGGTGGTCAGGCTGGTAGACTCTTGCATGCAGAGCTAGATTTGAATCTCAGCCACGCTCATTAGCAGTCATGACCCTGGACAACACATGAACTCTGTAACTCAGTTTTCATTTCTGCAAAAAGGAAGTACCTATGCCATGAGGATTAAATGAGTCAATGTGTGCAAACTCTTAGTAGGATACCTGGCACATAGTAAGTCCTCATTGAGTACTACATTTACTGGGGATCATTAATTTTTATTTATTTTAATTTTTTGTGGCCAGCTCAGCCTGTCTTGTGGGTACAGGCATGGTATGTGGTGTTGGGGATTGAACCACAGTCCCTGTGCTTTGCCTAAGCTTGCCGAGGCAGGTGCTTTGGACCACTGAGCTATCTTGTCAGCCCATCATTATATTTAGTATTGTCAAGTATTTAAGTATTCCAGTATTACTACATTGTGGTGATGTTATAAAACATTTCATATTAATGCTGAATAGTGGTATGGAAGAGCAAAGGACCTTAGAAATAATATTTCAGTATCACTAACTTCATAGCAAAATCAATGGAGCAGGCAACTCTAAACTTACAAACTTTCCAAACTTAAACATGGAAATGTTGTGCTTCTTCAAAAGTTATAAACATTGTGCTACTTTTGCTAGCTATTGAATATGTTTGAAAATTCAACAGTGAGAGAGAAAAAGCCAATTGGACACCAAGGAAGTGTCTTTCCAGGGTCCCCAGTGGTTGGTTTTATCTTATAATTTTAAAGCAGGAATATATTTTTTTTACAAAGCCGGGCGTGGTGGCGCATGCCTGTAATCCCAGCACTCCGGAGGCTGAGGCAGGAGGATTGTTGTGAGTTCGAGACCAGCCTGAGCTACAAAGTGAGCTTAAAGCCAGCCTGAACTGCATAGCAAGACCCTGTCTCAAAAAGACAAAAAAAAAAAAAAAAAAAAAAAAAAAAAAAAAAAAAAAAAAAAAAAAAAAAAAAAAAAAAGAGATATTAAATCTTAAATTAAATACAAGCAGATCTTGAACAATATTATAGGTTAAATGGAATCATTTAAACCACACTAATTAAAACTTCACCTGGCACAAGCAGGGAAACTTTTGATTTGGTGTATTTTATCCCCTAAACTGAGAGAGAAGCAGCAGCAGTGACAATAATGACAATGACAACACCATAGCAACAATAGCAGAATGGCGTGCCCAGCACAGATTCAGCCCACAACTTCTTGTTCTTTCAAAGGGATGTTTACATATCTCATGGGGCCATGGGAGAAATGTGCTGGGTTCAGAGATTCCCAAGAAAATAGAGCACCTGGGAAATTTTCTATTCTGTTTTTAAGTTTATATCAAACATAGACACTACCAAAATTAGCAGAAATCTACTTACTTGTCCATGTTGCTCAGCTTGACCCTGGTCAGGCTCAGAATCACACTGAAAGATTAAGTTCATATCTGAGGGGGCAGAAGGAGATGACATTTCAATTTCAAGACCCGAAAGAACACAAGCAGCTCATCAAAAACTCAACACAGTTAAATATGATCCGAGGCCAAACTTGAACACAGAACTAATAAAATGAAATTAATTACTTCATATCGTTTATAAAAGGATATGAATTAAGTCCTATATTATATCTTTACTGCTTTTTTGTTTTGTTTTAAATATGAATAATATGAATATATTTGAAAACAAATGCTTTGTAAAATGCCAAAGTGTGCTGATTTGGTTTGTTTCTAATTAAACTTATTTTTGAATGGGGAAAGAAGGCAGCAGGTTACAGCAGTCAGGGGGCGTCTAGGAGAGGAAATCCTACACCAGAGAGCCCATCTTGACTTTGTTCAATGCATTAATCAGGTGGGATTAGTGTGTTTTACATAAGCCCACAGAAACATCCCTAAGCAGCATGTTCTGCTAAGCCCAGGTTTCCAGTTCCTCTGCACATTCAAGACAGCCCTGAAGATGCCAGAGGTACAGAGAAAGAGAGAGAGAAAGAGAGAGAGAGAGACAGAGAGAGAGAGAGAGAGAGAGAGAGAGAGAGAGAGAAGAAAATACAGGAAGTACAGTGCTAAAAGAGAAAAGCAAAACGTGATCAAAGTTCTGAAAGCCCATGTGTGTGTGCACACTCATGCACACGTTGTAAGGCCCAGATGATTTTTAAGTTCAAAAAAAAAATAATAAAATATGCTCCGGCCTGGGGACCACCCGCTCACCAGTTTACGGCCATAGAGCTTGAGCAATCCATGTTCCCCAAGACTCAGATGAAGTCATAAAACCTCAGGCCTAACTAGGGTAAATGTTACCTTCCGGCCTGGGACATCCTTGTGAAATAGGTTAACCCACCCATTCTCGGTCTCGGAATACAGTTGAAACCACAGAGTTAGCTAATAGTTGCCCTTTCACCAACCCCTCTTAGTTTCCTTAAAAAGTCATATATTCTCAAACCCACCAATTATTTTAAAGGTTGACCTAAACTAACCAATGCGATCTGCTTCTGTAACTTGATTGCTCCCTCTCCATTTTTGTGGTTTCTGCCCTTAAAAACTATGCCTGCTACACTAAAGGTGCTCTGTTCCTGTGTGTTCAGACCGCCCTGCGTGCACGTAGATAATAAAACATTCCCTTTGTGATTTGCATGAGAGACCGACTCTTGGGGTCTTCCTTCGCGGTGACTTGATCCTTACAGTATGTGTGGAAGTCACACAACTAGAACAACAAAATCTTGAAAACCTACATGAGAAAGAAATTTCTAGAAAACTGATTTTAAAAATGGAAATAAAATACCTAAGTGGGTCAAAATCCATCTGGAACATTGAGATTGTAATACCCAGGATCCTCCAGCCACCAAAGCTTGCTCCTCACCAAGCTTACAAAGAGCAGATGACTCCTGTCTTTTACAAATTCAATTTTTTTTTGCTCTGGTGGTACTGGCGTTGGAACTCTGGGTCTTTGTGCTGTGTCACACCCTCACCCTTTTCCATATTACTGTTTGCTTGATTTTGAGACGGTGTCCAGCTAAATCACACTATTGCCTGGCCTGGGTTTAGGTTTGTTTAGCCTCCCAGAGTGCTGGGTCAGCAGTCTTGTGCCCCCACACCCAGCTGGCAGTGTTTTTTCACTTGCCATGGAGCTTTTCTTGAAGGTATGGGGCACAGGCTTGGCTGAAACCTGGGCCAGTGTCCGATACAGTCAAAATGCTATATTAAAGCCTTCTGTACTTGCAAAGGTATAGTTATTGATCTGTAGACAGCGATGCTGAGAAGTTTCTCAGCAGGAGAGTTTAATGGAATCCTAATTATTTATATAAACTCCACTGATATACCAGCTTAGCACCAGCTTAGCCTAACTTTCAAAATGCATGGCAGCAGGAAACATTTACCACCCTCTTGGGCTAGATCTTGCTAATTCATAGGTGAATCAATACCGATGATTTTCAAGTGGCTCTTGATATAAAACATGCACATTAACTGAGCCTCCTTACAGCTGTAGCCCCCAAAAGATACTTTAAATTGTCTGAACCAGACAGGTTTCTTATTATAAGAGAATTGTCCTTGGGCGTAATTCATCTGGATATATGAGATAATACTCTGTTACTACTACTATCCATTAAGATAATTTTGAAGTTATAAACACTCATTCATTCCAGAGTCTTTTATATAGCCAGCTATAGAGCAGAAAGAGTTCCAAGAGGTCAAGAAGAAACACACAGCCAACATAGACAAGGTCTTATCTCTTATGAAATAGACATGCAACAAATAATACAATTTCATGTAATAAATCAGTAGAATCAGAGAACAAGGGTGATAAGAGAACAACTAAAGGGGGGTGGAGAGAAGAGCTGGGTAGAATCCTATGGGAAGGTATATTGGAGAAAGTAGCATTTAAGTCCAAACAGATTAGATGGAGCCATCTTCAGTCTTGAGGGTCTTCAGTTTGAGCTAACTTTGCTGTATTCTAGAAGTGCCATTAGGGGCAGAGAGCCCGGAGATGGTAACTAAGGGAAAGAATGGTGATCCAGGGACATGAAGCCTTAGGAGCCAAAGTGCAGAGTACAGCGAGAGACTGAGAGTCCACTCTGTGTCTTATGTTAATATGTCTTATACACCTTATTATAGCTCAGTTATCCCTCAGAAGAAATGCTTCTTGGATTTGTTTCCTGGTGTTAAGAGAACCTGCAAAGCCTTTTTACATAGGTTGGTCTCATTGGATGTAGGTGAGGGAGGTCAGAGTCAAAAAATGACACATGATTAGTGGATAAAAATCCATCTTCCTTCAAAACAGGTAATGACTGTATTTGAACAAACATGGTTCTATACACCAACACAGTCTTACCAATGCTAGAACGAAGTTATTGGCCAACTTCCTGTTAGGACATGTGGTTCTCTGATTTCATGTGCCTTTCCATGACAGGGCGGGGAAAATACATCTATCATATCTGGTAGACATTGCTAGACTCAGGAATACATTTCAGAAGTCTGTTGAGCTTCAAAAAGCTTTGGAACTTTGCTAAAGTCAAAGTTTTCTTACTGAAAAGGAAACTCGCCCAATGAGGACAAAAGCAAAGATTTCATTTCAATTTGTAAGTAAGTAATGCTTATATTATTCACAGTTTTTTGTGATTTATCTAGCAAGTGTGCTGGTTGAGACATTTGTCTTCTCAACTACTGATATCAATGATTTTCCTTTATCTCATGATTTCTTATTAAACTCTGTGAGGAAACCAGTGGCTTCAAAAGCAGTTCCACTCTCGATTTAACAGTCATGGGCACTGTTGTCCACAATTTCTACATAGATTTGACTTTGTTCTGAGCAGCAGAAGACTATTACAGGTTTTGAAAATAGAAAATCAAGATGATGTAATTTGTGTTTTGAAAGAACAGGGTAGCTGCTTTCCAGGAAATGATAATTAGCATCTAGTGGTAAAGGCAGTGTGACCCAGGAAGAGGTAACTGCAGTGTTTCAGGTGTCAGATGTGCAACACGGATGAGCAAGATGAGGAACAATAGTCAACAGTGATCAGATTAGGAAATATTTGGAGATTAGAACCAATGAGACTTAGTGATGGATTTCTAGGGACATGCTCAGTTGGTTTAAAGAGTGGAATCAAGACTGATTTCTAAGTTTGGAGTTTGAGCAATTGGATGGATGGTGGTACAAAGATCAGATGCAGGAAATTTTTGCAGGTGCAAAGAAAAATGAAACATTGTACCAGGCATCTGAAACTTAACACAGCCAGCGATGTGCAAGATGGAGACTGTGAAAAATGTGTTTTGATAACCAAGGGAAATTTCTGGGGAATAATATTTGCATCGTAGGACTGAGTGAGATTTTCTTGGTATGGAGTATAGATAGTAGAAAAGGGGCTGAAGATTGAGCCCTGAGTCCTTTCATTATTACAGAACAGAATGGCAGAAGATTCAGCAAACTTGTAAACAAAGAGCAACCAAAGAGGCTTATAAAATATATTTTCCCATAAGAGAAGTAAGTAAAAATATGCAGGCCATTGAGGGGTTGCTTAGCACACAGGAATTTGTGCACTCATCAGTCTGGGTCCCTGTATGTTGGTTGAAGAATTAGGCCAACAAATGCTTATTCCTTGCTCATGTTATGCCTAGAGTGCATGTGGGCTGAGTATTCTTGTAGTGACTCGGGACATGCACTGGCCAACTTCCTGTTAGGGTCTGTGGTTCCCTGGCTCCATGTGCCTTTCCATGACAGGGCAGGGAAAATGCATCTATTTCATGCTGTGCATTTGTTCTTGAAAGTCTACTTGGAAATAACTCCGGCACAGATCACTTCTATTTCCACTTCATTGGGGGAAAAGAAGCCATGGCCACAGCTAACATCAGAGAAGCTGGCAAGGCCAATGTTGCCAGCTGTGTAGAACGAGATGGACGTGGGAACTGATAAGCAGTGCTGGTGACATTCAGGTAGCTGGGCGCTAGTGCTAAGCCACTGTGGGAGCCCAGCGCTGCTCCTTAGCACTTTCATTCATGTAGAAACCAGTGAAGGTTTTAGCAGCTCCACAGTTCACCTTTTCACTGGGGTTCAAGTCTATCTGGGACCAATGACTTTCTTCAATTTCTTTTCACAATTACTAGAGTAAGCTCAACTAAAGACTCCAGTACATTCTCCTACAATGGATCTTAGATGCTTGCACACGTCTCACGCTGGCTTAGGTCTGAATTCCCAATCTGTTATCTATGTAGCATGGTCTAGTGTCTTTAGTTTTATTACTTTAGATCTAATATAAAGAAATATATCATTAAAAATAACACAAAAATACTATAGGTAGACAATAGAATTAGTTTTTAAATATATATATTATAAAGAATAAAAATAAAGAGCTATGTATGATACATTTATATTAATTATGAACCATAGCTATAAACATTTTCTGAACATTGGTGAGAAAACCCAAAATATTATTAGTCTTCTTCACATTTCTTTGAAGTTCTATGCATCCAGTGTTTTGGTGGAAAAAATTAGAAAAAATAGATTTGTGTATTTGGTACAAGGGCTCATTGCACAGCTCAGACTACTAGCGATCCTCCTGTTTCAGCCACCCTAGCACTGGTATTGCAGGCATGTGCCACCATGCCCAGTCTTGGTAGCTGGCTTAATGTACCCAGGGGTGGGGCTGGCATGGTATGTGGTGCTGGGAATCGAACCTGGGTCCTTTCACTTGCCTGGGCTGGTGCTTAGACCACTGAGCTATCTCTGGGGCCCTGGTAGAGAAAATTTAATGGAAACAATTGTTGACAAGGTAGCAGTGATAAATACCAAGAAGAACAAAAGAATTATAAGAACCAAGAAAGCTAACTTCTCACGGGTGCAGAAGACATGAGGTTGGGGAGTCCAGATGTGGCAGAGAATCTTAACTGCTGACTGGACTGGGTTAACGAACTCCTGCAGAGGTGGCTGGATCTCGGAAGTTCTGTGTGTGCTATCAGGAGGAAGAGGAGCCCAGCTGGCGGGCCTACCACCTGGACTGTGCCTTGGGAGGGTAAACCTCTTGCTGGCTTTCTTTGAAGTGCTCTGCTCACCAGCTACCATGAAGGAAATAGCTTTGCTTCAGACACCTTTCCACCGTGATGCTCCTACCCTCAAGCCAGCTGACCTCAAGTCAGGGACTGCAGCCTCTGAAACTATAAGCCAAACTCAACCTGTTCTCCCTCAAGTTCTAGTGTTGGGTGTTTTGTCCCTATGATGGGAAATCTGGCCAATACACCAGGGTGAAAAGCAAGATAGAGAAGGGTAAGAATGGAGCTGATGGGAGAAAGAGGCAACTGTTTCCATTTGTGCAACCAAGTGAGGACTTTGCTGGTGCTCAGTGTCCCACATAGGGTATAAAACTATGCCATGGGCCTTCTAGTGATATTATGAAACTGCGCAAGAACATGGCTGTAGCTGACTTAGTTTTAATCTGTGAAACTAAATCACTTAGTAAGATACCTCTTTACACACTTAATATCGAAAACATGAGTTAAAACCAACAGAAAAGCTTTGACCTGTTCAGGAAGTTTATGGCATGCCCACTCTTCATTGTGGGAGCTGAGAACATGATAAAATTTCAGCTGTCACACAACCTTAAACCTTGGAATCTAGAAATGGAAAAGGAAATGTGTAACCTCTATAAATCTAGCCAGTTGAGATTTCACATTTAGAACAACCTCCCACCAAAATCTAAATTAACATAAACCCTTAATCCTTTCAGAATCTCTAGTAACAAATTGAATTGAAAGAAGTAAACAGAACATTCAATTAAAAAGAATGTTCTATAGCAATGTTATACAACACACATCACCAGTGCCAATAGCAAAACATTGGACTCCAGTGCTGCCAGGAGGTGCCTTCTACTGGCTGTAACTTGTTTGGTTTGGAAATTTTTCTTGTTGTCTGTACACACAGCACATTTCTCATAATGCTAAGCAACATTGGAAAAGTTATCTTGATTATGCCAACAAGCTATGTTTTAAAATGAAAACACAAAAACAGAAGAAGATGAAGTGAGGCTCACTCTAGAAGGCAACGGAATAAAGTGTGTCCGAGGAAACAGATGTCAGGAAGCTCCAGAAAGGCAGATTGGTCTGTGCCACCCTCAGCACCTGAGTCCTCAGAAAGCACAAGAGTTCACCCTAGAGGAGAAGCAGGAAGATATGGAGGTTTGCTGAGGAATTATTTATATTTAGGGTAACTTTTAGGTCCTGGTGATATATCATCAGGCTTGATCCCCAAAGATATCTACCCGCTTCCCAGAATAACTACTCTCTTTGTTACATGCCTCAGAATGTGCTCAGTCCTGTACTAGGTCCAGGGAAAGGAAAGATGAAGGAGACCCAGACTTACAGGCTGGCGGGAAGAGCAACGCAGACCCTTAGTGCCACATGCGATCGGCTGCCTCTTGTTGTGCTTAGAATTTCCTGAAGGCATTTGGGAGCAGATCTTTGAGAGACTGGCCTTAGATCTTTAAGAGACTTGTCTTATTCCACATTTGCTCTTTCAGAACACAACCATCCAAATTTCAACACTTATCCTACGGTTGGACTCTGAAAAGTGTCTGACTTAGGCCCATGTGACCTCTTTGGCCAAATACATGGCTGGACACCAAATGTTCACTGCTCCAAATTTCTTAGAAGTTCACATAAGACAATCATCTTAAATTGTCTGATTTTAAGTTGCATTATTTTTGTATCTCGTTCTAACAAAACACCTTGTAGAGGTCAGAGCTCAACTGAGAGTTCTGGGAGCAATGAAGCTCCACTAAGCGGCCACTTGAGCTCAAGGGCAGCTGTGCAAGTACGGGCTTCAGTGAAGTATTCTGAGGACATTTTCAATAGAACAATATTCAATACCTAAACATTAAGTAAAAACTCACCAATAAAAACATAAAAGCATCCTGAGGAAAATGTCCCATTTTCTGATATCAGAATTGCATGAGCTTTCACCATTGCTTTCCCAAATCTCCTGAGCACTGTCCCTCTTTCACTGCACAGTGTGACTGAGGTGAGAAGCAGACAGGTGCAGTGTCAGCAGAATCAGCAAGTGAAGCAGCCCCGTCAAGATCCTGCTAGTATCGGAAGAGGGCACCAAAAGACAAAGCGTTGTTACATCCTGTCCCAGAATAGTCTTCTCATTTAATCTTCTTTTCATAATTATGCTTTCCCTGGGTGTGTCCTAGTTGCTTTTTATTATCTGATGTTCTTTGGCAACATCTGCAACAGCCAGAGTAAATGTAGTGTAGAGAATACGAGCAAGTGTGCATGAAGAAAGGGAGTGCCTACAAAATATACTCGTAGATATTCTGTCCATGGGCGGGACCAACCCTTGTGGCAGAGCTGTTGACATCTGTAGAACATGCTTCGAGATTTCCTTGTAGGTGTCTTCTCCACAGTGTCATAGTATCCAGTCTTCTGTATTGCATGAAGACCTTAGAGCTATGCATTGCAAACAGAGTGACAGGTGTGGAGGACTTAAAGAGTTGAGCATATTAAGTCCTAAGAAGGCTTTGTTTTTATGCTTATGTTATAACTATGGTTAATTATATAGCTAGATTACAGTTCTGAGAGGAAGATACTCAGCTAGGGTCTTTGAGAGGATTACGATATTGATTTGTTCATAACTAAGCCCAATGAATTATTGTCTGCAGCACACATTTATTACCCAGAGAAGTAGATGGCACCCGGTTAAGGTGGAGTTGGGCCTTTTGAGTTCAATTTCACAGGTGTATATTTCAGATATGCCATTTCCCTCTAGCTGTTTGACATTTGAGAATTAGTTAAACCTACTGTGTCTTGTTATTTCATATACTAAAAGGGGATAATAACAAATTCAACTTCTCATGGTAAGTTTTAATACATATGACATATTTTTGTCATTAATTGAATCTTTCCTATCAACTATGTTGTGAGTTTATTTTATATACATATAAGACCTTGAATATTTTTATTCCACACTGCTTGGCATGCTAGTATATACTTGATAGTAAGATCTAAAATTTCATTAGTCCTTAACAGTTTCTTTGGTAGCTTTGTGATGTATTTATAGTTTTGAAATTTGTTTAGTCTTTCTACAAATCATGTTACAGACAGGGAAGCATTTTCTATTGGGAAAATATGAGCCTTTGGAATGAAACTAGTCTATAAAATATCCAGGGCCAAACTCTGAAAAGTAGTGCTTGTTATATGTGGAACTCATTGGCTATTCTGCTTACGTTATGGGTCATTCCTTAGTAGTCTCCCTGTTGAATCCATAGCCTCTTTGGGAGTTAGTCAAGGTGGACATAAGGTGCTGGGGGAAGTCCTGTGAAAGGATGATAGACAATGAGGATATGAATGTAGTATCTTTCTACAGTGTTCTAGATTCAGTCTTGCCTGTTGGAGCCAGCTACTCAGACATGATGTTTTTGGTACATTAGGTGCATGATGTTTTGGTACATGATGTCATGGTACCTTCCTACATGTAGTGTGTTGATCACACAGAAAAACTTACAGCAGTGGCAGTGGATGGCCAAGCTGGTCTTTGTGTATCCCTGCATTTATATGTGTCTTGGGACAGTGAACAAAGGTAAGGAAGGGAAGGACAGTTGCTAGAATCATGTCTCAGTCCTTACTTTAAGGAAAATGTCCAAGGAGGCAAAAATTTGTTTCCCAAGCTCTGCAGGGTGTACAGAGGAAGATGCTGGGATTCAGTTCACTCCAGAAGCAGGTGCTTACTTTTGATGGTTACTCTTACTTCCATGCAAATGATTGTTTTCTTAAAGAAGCTAAAGAATAGAAGTCTTTTGCATCTGAACACAGACTGCTGGCAAAGACCAAGTACCCTGCTCTTCATCAATAATTTAGCTTTTAAAAACCTTGCATTGTGCATAGTGTAAGCTTTAAAATTTTCACTTGCAAACACATAACTTGCTATGACAAAGCCCTGGATGAGGGAAAACAATCATCACCTTTATCACTCCTCTGCTTCTCTCTGTCCTTCTTTCTGAGCTCAGTTGCCTACCTATTGATGTCCTATGCATGAAGGGCATCCACTGCAGATGGAGCCACTGTGGCCAAGGGGCAGCATGCCTCGCAGATGTGAGCCAGAGAGCCTTGCAATGTATGGAGATGCTGACTTTGCAGGCGGGGGAGGAGTTGGAAGTCCTGGCCCACACAGTTGCTGAGAGACACATCGGCACTGGGAGCTGACAGCAAGGCAGCTCTTCTGTAGTTTGTAAGTTCATTCAGTGGTATCCAGCGGGGAGGCACGCTTGCCACAGGCCATCCTGACAAACTCGATAAAGCACAATCGACCTTTGACATCTCTTATGGTCTACAAACCCTAGGAAGAGTGACTTACAGCCTTCCTGCTAAGTGATATTTCTGAGATGTTCTTAATTTTGATGACTTTCCTGGGGTTGAACTTCAGGCATTCCAACAAGGGATTTCCTCTCAGAAGGTGGGGTCTAACTTGAGTCCAAGTCCTGTACTTTAAGGGATTCTTTGTTTGGCTTAATGCTTTTTCTGTGGCTGCCTTGAAATTCTTAATAATGTTATCTTTGAATTTACGTCTTTAAATGAAACATGATGGTACAGCAGAGTATGCATGTGAGCGGAGGGGGACGTGCAGTGCACGCTTCCCCTGCTATTCCTCATATCCTTGTTTACAAATAGCATTCACAAGGCTCAGTAAAAAAAGAATGCTGCTGGGGTTAAGGCAGTGGAGTTCAATGGTAGCTTGAAGCAATTTCTAGGCAAATGTGTAACATCTGATAGACATACCCCATGATACTGGGAAAGATGGGTCCCAGACAGTCTGTGCTTTCTGTTTGAATCAGAATCAGCTTTGAACAGGGAAAGGGAGAACATCCTAAGACATCCCAATGAGCAAGAAACCCCATCCTATTCTATATTAATTTGAATTGTGTCACTGAATACAACAGTGGTCTCCATTGCCAATGATGACATCGGAAGGGAGGGAGGGGAGCCCATAGTACCTTTGGTTTAGTTTTACCTTACTCATAAGAAAATCAAAAAGATACACCTAAAAAGTACAGAAAAATCCAGCTGAGTTCATTTTGTGCCTCGTTTCTATTATTCTGATAAAAACCAAACATGCACACATCTGAGCTCTAAAACACGGCTTACGTGATTTTGAGAATGTTTCGTGTAATTTTGTGCTTCTTATATTTACATTTTAAACCAGCATGGCATGGTATATAGATGGGTGGTAGTTATTGCTAATGACTGAAGTTTTAATTTTTTTTAGTTTAGAATGATATCAGATAGAATACTTAAAAGCACCACGACAGATCTAGAGAGATGATGGAAGAAAGGAAAAGGTTTTATGTTTTAACAACTTCCCAGATAATTGTTTCCTGCCCTCTAAACTAGGATCCCCCACGTTTTCCTTTTGCAATGGGGCCAGTGCATTATATACCTCACCTTGCTTGAGGTCTGAGGAAGTGCACAGGTTTACAATGCAGAGACTGGCCACGCCAGGAGACACTGTCCAGAGCTCAGCTCCTCTAAAGGGAGGGTGAGGAAGGCAGCGGGAACCTAACCTGATAGAGACCTGCGCTCCCCTGGAGCTCTGCTTTTATCCTAATTGGTCTGGCAGGTGGTTCTGGGAGGACAGATGCACATCTTTCACCTTCATCTCTACACACCCACTGCTGTCGACCCCTTGTGGCATGACTCCAGAGGTGACAGAAAACCAGCTTTAGAGAGTTTCTAAGGAAACAGAGTGGCAATAGACCTCTTTCAAGTAAATACATAACACAGTGACCAAACATGGATGTATTTCTTCAAAGAATAACACATGGAGATTGTGGTGACCTATTTGCCCCTAGTTAAAAATAGAGCAGAAAGCTCATATCTAAAGGGTAAAAGGACTTCTAAAACCACAGGCCTGGTGATCTGTGTTTTGACATAGATGAAAGAGTCGTAGAGGATTGCAAAGGCCAGAAATAAAATGGACTTTGAAAACTGATTACCTACAAATGAGTCCCTCAGTTCTTGAAGCATAGATTAGCCAAGTGGAGCATATATTTTGTCTTTAATCATCACTAGACATTGGTGAGAATTTAACAAAGGTCTGGATGCAGTTAAGTTCACAATTTAGACTAAGGCAGAGTTTACAATTGAAAAGAGTGTTTTAAAAAAATCCAATTTAATAAAATATAAATCTGTTATAATTTGGAAAAGAGGAACTATAAATCGCTTAAGGATTTTAACTAACTGTCATATATCAATGTACAAAGCAGAATAGAGCAGACTCTTGAGGATCATCTAGGAAAAGCCAGAGAAAGGAATAGCTACTGTAACTTAATTGTGTGATTTTATTTTTTCTAAGGCTGACAGCTCAGGCACAGTGTTCTAAGATGAAATGGAATGCTGTCTTTCCATTGGAGTTATGTCATGTTCCTTTTCAGTGTCCTTCTTCTTCTTCTTCTTTTTTTCAACAGTTCATATATATACAGACCCTATGGGTTATTGTTCATAAACTCCAGGCTAGTTGAAAACTGTTTTGGGTTTCATACTCACCTTAGATTTTAACTTTGATTTTCTTGAAGGTTGATAGGTTAGTCCAGTGGCCTGTTGTGTCAACAGAACCCTAGAAAAAAATTAATCATGAAATCCATACAAAAGGTCAAAAGTAAGAAATTGAAAATGCTGTAAGAAAGAAGTACAGAGGCTTTTATGCCTATTTCTAAGGTTTTTTTTTTTTTTAAATTCAGATACAGAATGAAAAAGAAAAGAAAAGAAGATATTAGCCAATTGTAGCTGCTGGCAGGTAAAAGTGACATGAGACACTAGAGGGACAAAGAAACACACTTCCTTAGCTGCTAATGACCCAGTGTTCTCTAAAGAAGCTAACGAGACAGATAAATCCTAGCAGAGGTAGCAGAGCAATTTCCGTCAATGAATTATTCTTTCAATGTTAGGTGAGAATGCAAGTAATCATTGCTTCAGCACCAAAGAATGTGAATCTCTGAACTTCTAACAGAGTGTGAGGTTCGTGCTCTGTTCATGAGGTGAGGCTGGGCAAGGAAAATCGGGAACAGTGCTAGGATAGAATTTTTCTGCTCACTTCCATCCTCCTCATCCTGGGTTCATTGCTAGTGATGTCACTGGGAAGGCATAAAAACTATAAGTTGCATTAAGGGTACTTGGCAGAAGGGTAATGTGGGCGTGATTTCACATGGTGGGTGTCTGAATATGTACACGGGTAAGGTCTTCATGGTTTTAGCTGTTAAGAGAAACATCACATGAAAATCTGGCACTGCTTCCTTATACTGATATCAGACATAGCACTGGTCCCTGAATCTGTTTGTCTTTCTTAAACAAGAAGTTGATTTAAGAGATCCATGTGATTCTTATCCAAAGTCCTTATTATACTTTCAAAGGTCCAACAAAGAAAACAAGGCGATAAAGCCTTAACCACAAAAGTAAATACCAGAAGACAAAAACCTGAACAAATAATCAAAATACAATATATAATTCATATGACCCAACATATAAACAATGTAAGAAATATGAAAGATTAATCTTTAAGGTAACAACAACAAAAATTTCTTTCTGCACTCTCTTCATTTTGTATGATGTTCTTGTTTCTTAGTAGAAACTTTCTAATAAAATATTTGAAGTAAATGTCTGTTAAACAGAAAACCTGATGGAAAATAATTTGGGGGCCAGCCAAATAGCTCACAGGATTAAAGCACCTGCCAACAGGCTCAGGGGCCAGGGGTTCGATCCCTGGGCCTGCCTTGCAGGTCCTGCCCTCTGGGGCTCACTGAGATGGCAATTGAAACTGGGTGTAGTGGTGTGCATCTATAATTCTAGCTCTGGGGAGTCTGTAAACAGGTGGATCACTGCAAGTCTGATCTTAGCAAGACTCTGAACACCCTGTAGACCCTTCCTTAAAATACCAAAAAAAAAAAAAAAAAAAAAAAAAAAAAAAAAAAAAAAAAAAAAAAAAAAAAAAAAAAAAAAAAGAAAAAGAAAAAAGAAAAGTTGGTGAAAGCATTTAAGATAGCTTTTGTTACAGCTCCTTACTCAGATATTTCCAGTGGCACTGCAGGGCCTCCCCAAAACCTGTGTACCAAGGTATGAGAAACTAGGTGGATGGAAACCACATGCATTTATTATCCCTGGTTTCCTTGAGCCCCGTTTAGGAGACTACACAGAGTTTAACACCTTCTCTGAGTAGGAGCCCATATTTTTCATTTAGGATAACCTCTTCCCCAAATCCCTTCTTAAACAGATCTCCACTTATCCAAAGCCTACCCAAGATCCACCTCAAATGTGCACTGCATTCCTTTTGGAAGTGTAGCATTGTGCTAATGTGTCTCATGACGAGGGTCAGTTTTGCACATTCATCTCTGGTATGTGCTAGAGTAATTGTCCTTCAGAAGCACGGACACCTCCCGGAAAGACACAGCCCAAGATCAGCGACCTATATGCTGCTGGACCCCCATCTCCACGTTGGTTCCTTGGGCCTCTACTTTCTTCCCTTCCCTTGGATCTCTCTTTTCCACTTGATGCAGATGCTCATCTGCTGTGGTTGTTGTATGATGGGATTTTGAGGCCCTTCTCTACTTCTAAAGTATTCAGTATTATCAAGTAGAGCTGCTCTCACCTGTTGTGAATCACCTGCCGAAACTCCACCCCTCACTCACAGCTGGTACCTTTATTATGAAAGTGCCTGGACAGTGTGAGAGTCATTTTTTACTGGAGAGTATCAGGTAAAAACAGATCCCCTGGCTTCATTCAATAGAGCTGGCATGGGTCCCAAGAATTCCCATTTTTTCCAAGCACTGTAAGGGTCCTTCATATAGATAATCCATGACCATATTCTGAGAAACAACTTCCTGAAGCTCCCATTCTAATTTCAGACCTTTACTGATCTTTCAGATATTGCTTCTCACTCTGGTCTCAACCTGAGCAAATAATTTTGTGCAGCGTTCTTTAAACTTTCCTTTATCTTATAACAACCCGGAAGATTGATGGAAATCCCTCTCCCATGCCAATTTAATAAAACCTTTTTTTGGAGTTAATTTATAATTGAGATATAATTACATAGAGTAAATTCACAGATATTAGGTATTCAGTTCAATGAATATTGATGCATATATTTGGGGGGCTGACACTGTAAATGAGATAAGAAAGGTTTACATGATGCTCTTTCTTGTCATTTCTGGTCAGCTTCTCTCCTTTTCAGAAGCACTCACTTCTCACGTTTATCAGTATAGATTGCTTCTTGCTTCTTCTTGATAGAATCAAGGTACGATCATATGAGGTGAGTTCTCATGTTCCTGAATTCTTTTGCTCAACATAACATTCTTAAGAATTACCCAGGCTTGGGCTGGGGAGATGGCTCAGTGGAATAAGTGCTCTCCTGGCAAGCACAAGGGCTTGAGTTCAATCCCCAGTTCTGACACAAAAACAAAAAAACTTTTATAAGAATTATCCAGGCTTGACATCAGTATCTTTGAACTAAAAAAATATTAGTTCATGTTTACAGTACGTAATGTTCACATTCTTCGTGGCAATGTGGCTTACGCCCAGCACATCCTTTTGATTCTCCTCCCCCTTCCCTTCTCCCTTCCTCCATCTACTCACTTGCCCCTCCCTGTTTCCTATTATCTCTCTTTTATTTGGCACCTTAAGCATTTTTACTTTGGGTTTCTCATATAAAAGAAGCCAGGTGCTGTGGAAGCTTGTGTGTCTGACCTAGTTCTGTAAATATTTTAGTCTGAAGGTGCAACTATGCTTATATAAAAGACTCAAATTTATCCTTCTTTAGGGCACAGTAGTATTCCATTGTGAAATATTTAGTAACAATCAAATTTGAGAAGTGAAATTTATTCTAATAATTGTCAGTGTTGACTGTGGATTTTGATAATCTGGGGTCTTTCAACAAATACCAGTACTTACATAAGGCTTCAGTTTCTGATTGTTATGGTTTGTGTCTAGGTGTCCCTCCAAAGCCTCCTGCAGTCGTGGGGGAGCTTCTGGAGTTTGTGATTGATTACTGTGGGTGTGGAGGCTGCACCTGCCCTGGGGTAAAATGGGAAGAGAAGTCGGCTGCTTGAGACGCTGCTACCTCCCCTTTTGTGCTCTTGCTCTTTGCTGCCATGAAAGGTTGCCATCTGCCTTGTGCCGCTCTGCCTTGGAGCCAGCTGAGTATGGACTGAAACCTCCAGTAACTGTGAGCTAAATAAACCTTTCCTTCCTTCATTTTGGGTGTCTGATATTTGTCCAACAACCAGAGAAGAGTAACTAAGACACTGATTTAATGGCTCTGGTGTGGGATGTGGGCTTTGATATTTCTAAAGGATTCACATTTTTTTTTTCTGGACCTAATAACCTTCTTATTAACCTCTGAGATGGTGTAATTTCACCCGCAGTTGTGCAGGTCATCCCTCATCTTTTCACTTCCAAACTCAAGGAAATTGGTGGGGTTTTTGTTTCCATTTGTACCCCTGGCCTAATAATAACTATGATTTCATGAATTCTTGACATACATGAAAGAGTCAGTAATCACTCTGGTAGAAGAAAGGCTGGGGCAACAAGACAGACCTCAGAGTCCAGCAAGCTAGCACCTCTCACACATGACACA
The DNA here is from genome assembly GCA_004027165.1 of Ctenomys sociabilis. Classification (NCBI taxonomy): domain Eukaryota; kingdom Metazoa; phylum Chordata; class Mammalia; order Rodentia; family Ctenomyidae; genus Ctenomys; species Ctenomys sociabilis. Next base: position 81,096 of record PVKA01004029.1, on the reverse strand, counting down.
TTGTTTCTCCAGCCTGTGCTCCTTTCAATGAGCCTGTCTAGAGATAAAAGCCCAGAAGGAGAATGTTTGCATAAGATGATGAAATTCTTGCCAAGGAAATAAAGCTATATAAACTCTCTAGCTTCATTTGCTTTTGGTTAAGAGATCACTGATTTCAGAGGAGACACAGGTGGGCTGTGCACTGTTAGTCTCCCATCAGCTTTGCTGTAGATAGCATGACTGTTATGCTAACAGTTACCTAAGCTGCACTCAGGAACTTCAAGCCAGTCGCTGAAAACATTAGCTCTTCGCTTGGGCGGAAAGATGTTTGGTGGGTAACTATGATAGGATGAAAAGGCCTGGCGTCTCTGCTTTCTTCCTGTGCCCTGTTGCTCTGCTGCTGTAACTTTGGGGTCGCGTTCTGCTCATCAGGCACATGTTTTCTCACATCCTTCCTTTTTGCTCTTTTCCTTGAGCCTGATCATGAAGCCTGTCCAACCCATAAGATCAGGGTACATCTTCAGAATGCTGATGTCAGTGGTGAGAGACTAGCTGAACGTCCCTGCCCCATCATCAGAATCTTGCACAAGAAGAAGCACTGTGGAACTGTGCCTCTGGCCAGTGGAAAATTGCTGGATATCAGTCTGCCCTAGTAAATCAGGGATAGTGCAGCCTGATCCTGATTTCTCCTTTCTTGATCGGTGTAGTTTTCTTTCCACTGAAACTCCAATCAAAAAGCTTTGCCTGTGTTTTTGCAACCCTCAGCTTGGTTTTCTTTCGATCTTTTCCACGCCAATACATTCATTTCCAGTAACAAAGGTGTTGACCAGGATTCCTATGCTGAGACCCCAGAGTTTTTCCTTCCAAAGATTTCAAGGCCCTTGGCTTCAAATGAGCCCATTTCAATCTTTCCATTGCCATGGGCATATTTCCCTCAGTCTGTAATAACACTGAAGTTTCTTCTAAAGAAGTAATACATTTTAAAAACTGTGCTTTAACCTGTCAACTGTCAAGATACCACCATGTTCTTTTCCTCCTACCACTTACAACAAATTGTGGCACCTTATTTTACCCTGAAACTTACTGCACAGAAAATCTTTGGCTTCTGTCATGTTAACTCTGTTGTTCAAAGCTCATCAATGATTTACTAATTACCTAATTCCACCTTCTCAGTTTAGTTTTCATTGTGGTAGGTTCTTGACCACTCTTTCCCTGTATTTCTATGTCTTCTTTTTTTTTTTCAGAACCGGGGATTGAACTCAGGCCCTTGCGCTTACCAGGGAAGCACTTATTGCACTGAGCCATCTCCTTTGCTCCTAAAGTTTCAACATATGATGTATGTTGCTCAGTCATCCAGTATGTGAGTGAAGATAGGAGAGAAGATAAATGAGCTTTTTTTTTTTTTTTTTTGGTGGAACTGGGTGTTGAACTTAGGTCCCTGTGCTTGCCAGGGAAGCGCTTATTCCACTGAGCCATCTCCCTGTATTTCTTTTCAGATGACCAGTTGGCTGTACAAAGGTCAGGGGAGACAGTTTAGTTTCAACTAGTAACTAAAATCTAAAAAACTAAAATAAGTGAGAGGTAAGATTCTTTGTTTCAGTAATTGCCTGACAACAATAGGCAATTGTTATTGCCTATTATACATCTATCTAAGATGCTACATATTACCCAAAGACAAGAATATGAACTGTTTTCTCTTGAAATGTGGAGAATTTTGTTGAGTGGGTAAGATTCAAGATAATAAAACTATTGCAGTGTTAAAAATTATTGAAGTTTAAAAATCATTACATTCTATGTTATTTGGTATAATGGCTATGGTTAAAGTTAAATATTCAGATAAGTAGAAGATACTTCTTTATTGATTAATAAAATACATCCTCTAATGTATTTTATTAATCAATAAAGATGAGGGCTGGGGAGATGGCTCAGTGGAATAAGTGCTACCCTGGCAAGCGCAAGGCCCTGAGTTCAATCCCCGGTTCTGCAAAAAAAAAAAAAAAAAAAAAATCAATAAAGATGAAGAACCACATCAGAAAGGTTGGATGGGATCAGACAATCCAACCAGAGGCACTTGCACCAGCAAAAGTAAAGATCTTGATTTCTTGATAGATTTCTCTTTTCCGTCTTTCTTATTCTCCTTGTCCACATATTTCCTTTAGGCTTTCCATGCTTATACTGGCCACCATACTTCATACTGTAATATTTCCTGAGTGTTATAGTTTAGATGCAAAACATTTCCCCTGAGTCTCATGTGTTCAGACGTTGGGATGTGTGACGGGTATTGGGTCCTGGGGTGCTAGATTCACTGCCTGGTTAGTGCACTGATGAACTGCTTGCTGGGGGGAAGCAGGACTGGCTGGGAGAGCTGGGTCACTGTGGTTGACCTGTAACAATACCTTGTCCTCTTCGGCTCCCCCCTTCCCTCTCTCAGCTCCCTGGCCTCCATGACATGGGCAGCTTTCCTTCACCAGCTTTCCTTCCATCCTGCCTCTCTTGTTAGCCAGTGACGGACTGAACCCTCTGCAGCCTGTGAGTCAAAAACAGTCTTCCTTTAGGTTGAAAAAGCCAGATATTGTGTCTCAGGGACAAAGAAGAGTGATTATGACATCTGAATTGTAGTGGGATTGGATCCGAAGACAGGCAATCTAATTTCTTGCCCAATAGTTTTGTAAGCTGTCCAGAAAAGTCCCTTTTTTAAGGAGAGTCCATAATGACGCATCATTTTGACAATATTCAAAAATCACCAGATCATGTTCACATAGAAACAGCAAGCGGCTCCCACTGCCCCAGCACTCGCGAACTTACTGTTCTATGAAACCATCTTCAAGCTTCTAGATTTTTATATCTGAGATTCTTTTAATCTGGAATTGGCCTGGGAGAGTGATTTGTGCAGCTGCTGTTTTCCTAAATGAACTCAAGAACACTTCTAATTTTCCAACTAAAAATTCAAGCCTTAAGCTCTTGCATCCTCTCCCTCTACTGCACCATAATGTTCTCTCCACCAAATAAGTTGTACAGGAACCTGGAAGGCAGTATTGTAGATGAATGTATTGCCCACTACAATGTAGATGAAAGTTTGCTTTATTTGATCAGTCCTTCTTTATCGAGCATTCTACTCTATATGCATTAGAAAATGAGTCAATTATTTGTTTTAAATCAAGATAAGGCATCTCATGAGAATGCTATTATAATAACAATATCCTGATGTGGTCGATGCTGCATAAAGGTAGGACAAGGCTATAAATAGCCAGGAATGGCCAGCCAACTATAGTTGGAACATTGAACACTCATTTCATGATCATGAAAATTTGGGTAATGACGGGGTAAAGCCAGATGCAGAACTGTTCATATTTTGACCAACTATTCATCCCTTTCTCAGAAGAACACTGAATATAAGCTAAGACAATCTCTAAAATGTTATCTCTCTCTTCCCCCCTGCCAACAGCAACTCAATAATTAATGGCTCTTGGGAGAATGCTATTCTGCTTTTTATGTAGTCTCGCAGGACATTTTAGAGTAAGAGACTAGAAGGTGTCAGTGCTTCTTAATTAGAGTGATTTTGTGCCTATTGATCATCCCGGAGGTAAATTTTATTCTGTTTCTAAGGAGAGGCTGCCACACATGACAGGTGACACCGTGCTTCATCAGTAGCTCTGAGTGAAAGTGCCTTTCTGTTGTGTGCTCATTGTAAGAAAGAATGTGCATTTCTCAACCTGGACATAGGGGGCTGGGGAGATGGCTTAGTGGAATAAGCACTTCCTGGCAAGGACCAGGGCCTGAGTGCAATCCCCAGTTCTGCCATAAAAAAAAAAAAAAAAAAAAAAATCAGTCTGGACATAGGTCCTTTAGGGTTGTTGGAAGACAAACTGAAGGTCCTAAATTTGAAGCTTAGTGCTGTATACAGTTTACAGAGACATCATTTTCTAATGGAAGCTGATATATATTATAATCTGAAATACTGTGGTGTACCATTTTGTCTACACAGACTTTTTAAAATCTACATGGGTTAGTATTAGTGCCTTTTCCCTGCAAAGCAGTATGTTATAGGTGGGAATTTTGTATCATGGCAAAAAGTAATACTTACAGACCAATAAAATTGTGACAAAATACGTACACATAAAATTTAGTAGTTCAATCATGGTGGCATTTAGTATATCCACACTGTGGTGACTATTGCTGCTATCAGTCCACAAAATTTTTCATCTTGCAAAAAATCTTTTTATCTTACAATATTTATTAAGCAATAACTTTTCATTCCCTCTCCTTCTAGCTCCTGGCAACAACAACTCGACTTCCTGCAGGAACTTGATGACACCAGAGAGCCACGCATTTGTCTTGTTCTGACTGGTTATTCTGTTCAGCACTGAGTCATCAACTTTCGTTCATGTTGTGCCATGTATCAGAATGTCACTCCTTTTCAAGGCTGAGTAACGTACCATTGAGTGGACACACAACGTTTTGTTTATTCCTGTAACCATCGGTGGACACTCGGTGGCTTCCACCTCCTGGCTCCTGTAACAATGCTGCTATAAACATGACTATCCAAATATTCTTTGAGTGCTCGCTTTCAGTTTGTTGGAGTGCACGTTCAAAAGTGGAATTGCTGGAAAAATTGTAGGTCTAGCTTTATTTTTAACTTTTAGAGGACCTAGCACATTGAACTACCATCCTGCACTCGTAGGATTTTGTATTTCCAGAAAGATATTTTTCAATGTCCCCTTCTACATCTGAAAGTCTAGAACCCAATACCTGCTTATGTTATCTCTTGACCTGGAAACCCTCTTCAGCATGGGAAGACACCCAAATGCTTTTCTATATCAGAACACCTTTTCTTCCACCCTTGGCTTCTGCGTTCTCATAGCGCCTTGACTCATCAGGGCACACCTGATCACAGCCTTGGTTGATTATTTTTCTCTAGGATACTCATTCCTGGACAGCGGAGATTATGTCTTGTTCTTAGTTAACTCCTCAGCAGTTGACACAGAACAACCAAGTGTCGAATTCATGGCTGGGTAGGAAAAAGTAGGGCCAAACAATCTTACTAGATGAAGTGAATAAAATAGTAAAATTGAAGAATATCTTGTCTGTGAGGCAAAATATTTCTCTTGGGAGAAGAGGACTCAGACAATTATAATAAGCATAATAATAACAACAGTAACGAATATGGAGCTGTCTCAATCATCTGCTAGGGTGGAGTTTTTCCACCTGGGCTACGTGTGGTAGGAAACACCTGATTTACCATGCTTGAGGGCCGGCCAGATAGCTCAGCGGATTGAAGTGCCTGCTTAGGCAGACGCAGGGACAGGGATTCTAATCCAGTCGTGTGTGCCAGCCCGCCCCGGGGCTCACTGAGACAGCGACTGAGTACTGGTGTGGTGGCACGTAGTCCCAGCTCTGGGGAGGCTGAAAATAGGAGGATCATTACGAGTCCGATCTGTGTAGCGAGACCCTGTAGACCCTGTCCTAAAAATTAATATTACTAAGATGCTTGGTTCAGCTGCTTGGCACTGCCGGAGAACTGACTGTGCCAGGGTTCTCACTATCAGTGTGGAAGCATATGGTGAATTCAAGGCCCTTTCAGGGCTCAGCCCATAGCCGGCCTTCTCCACCGCACCAGGTAGGTCCTGCCTGGAGCTTGTCTTTTGAAGGGGAAGAGAGCTTTGCAGTCTAGAGCTCTGTCTTTAGGGAGCTGGGTGATTAAGTTGACCTGCAGAGGAGGGAAGAGGTCATTCCCTAGAGGCGCGTGCAGGAGGGCTTCTTCTCAGATCTGGAGAGTGCAGACGGAAGCTCTTTCCTCGCCCACAAAGTACTCCCGAAGTACTCGGAGGGCAGCTTGCAAGGTGGTGCGGGACAGCAGCCCGCTCAGCCAAACTGAGCCCGCGGGACCTTTGCCTCCCGCTCTACGGGGTCCCCCAGCACCCTGCTGCCCGGCGGTGCGGCCCTTCTGCCACGACTCTTCTTGGGCCAGGCTGGCGCCACCTCCCTGGGAGAGACGACTACTGGGGATCCTGGAGCTGCTGGCGCGCTCCCTGCGCCCAGTAGCAGTGGGCGAGGGCTGGTCCTACCGTGCGCGGGGCGGGACCGGTGCGCGCTGCTCTCCGGTGCGGCTGGGTCGGGCAGGGCCGGGCGCGCGTTCACCGAGCCAAGTCTGCCAGGTGAGCTGCTATGAGGCCGGGGCACAGCCAGCAGGGTGCGGGGACCCCGGGTGTGGGAGAGGGCCCAGGCGGAGATGCACCCCTGCCCTTCAGTTTTCTCCATGGGAGGCGCTCGCTGTATCCTCTGTCTGTCTGTTGTCTCTGCCTGTAACTCTGTCTCTTTTTCTCTGTCTGTCTGTCTCTGATGCATGTTGGGAAACAAAATGCCTAAAGACTTGACTCAGAGAGTCTGGGTCGAGGTTTGGAGTGATAAGTGAGGTCCCATCGCATGCTCTTTAAGAGGAAGAGATGTCCCTGTTTTGTGGGAAGAGGCAGATGTTACTTTTGGAAACAAGCAGAGCAGTCGTTTTTGACTCAGATCCACCACCACCCTCCCCATACACTCAGGGCTCAGCACCGTAGGGTAGGGCTCTGGACTGAGGGTGTCTGAAGGTTTGATGGCAAAGGCTCACGTACCCACTTTCGGAATGCAAACCAACAGGAACTTTTCTTCTGCAATGCCCTTTGCAGTGCTTCTTCCTTTCTAGAAATCCAGCACATTAGAGGGGCATTTTCTGTAAACCTCCAAATTGTATACCAAAGTGGTTGTGCATGCTTGTAGTTCCAGTATTCTAGGAGGCTGTGGCAGGAGGATCACAAGCCAGAACCTATGCAACTTAGTGATAAGTGAGGTCCTATCTTAAATTAAAAAAAAAAAAAAAAAAAAAAAGGCCACATAGGTAGCTCAGTGTGAAGGCACTGGGTTAAATCACTAGCAACAGGGCAGAGCCCAAAGGTCTACTTGATTCTCCCAAAGACCAAATAACTAAAATCACAACTTTGGAGTCCATGCATGGCAAGACTTAAAAGGAGGCTCTTGTAGCTGAGTTGCAGATTGTTGAAAATAGGGATTAGGAGAAGAGTGGAGAGGCATCTAGAAGGGCTGGGGAGAGAGATTCTTCCTTGTCTCAGAAAAACAGCACTCATTATTGTCACAAGTTATCCAGGATAACAGTTGGCTGTTTCCACCTGAAAGGAATCAGCCTCGTTTGCAGATCCACAGAGGAGAACACCAAGATGCATCTTTGTGAACAGCAGATCTGCAGAGTTTCTCCTTGGCAATGGGAAGCAACACCAGTGACCAAGCATGCAGGGTTCCAGGCATCTCCTCCTAGTCCTTAGGTAGCTTAGATAAGGAGAGGAGAGCTGGGTTGACCCAGCCCTTGAGCAGCAACTGACAATGCCCAGGGTGAGAGGTGAGGGGGAGGGTAGCTGCCCCAGTTGGCCAAAGAGTTTGTGCAGAGTTCATGGCTGCCCTAGACAAATCATCTGCCAGTGGTTATCCCACTAAGTAGGTAGACACAGCCTCTGGAGGTAACTAACTGCTGTATAAGGACTGATTAAAAATACACTACATGTTTCAATTTCAAAGAACTTACTACATGAAAAGACACATTGCCAAGAGGGATGGGACAAGTGAGTTCTGGAAGTGAGGCGAAGTGTCTTGAGTATTTTGAGGAGGGTAAATGGCCATGTGTCTTTCACTGAAATACATTTTTCATTTTTGCATTCACCATTTATTTTGATTGCCTCTTCTATGTGGCCCATTAAATAGTTCTATTCCTGGTCCTGCTTCTCTACCCGTAAACTCTCCAAATGCAGACCTCGGAGATTCACAGGAGATCTGGCATTAAGATCGAAATCTTAGAGCTGGATGTCCCCACACTGACATCGGCACTAGCCTCAAAGTCACAAATTTTTCCTGGTTTCATAAAGAAAGACCAAATCTTTCTTTTTTTGTAAAATTGTCCCATACCTTTGGCACTTTTTTCTTTATGTGATATCTAGAATGGTTCACACCTATATATTTGGTAGCACTGAAACTTGCTATATCTTTATTTGCAGTTTGTAAAGAACCTATTGGTTCCATTTGGTCCATGCCCCCATGTTTCAGGACCACTATTTTGGTAAGAGAATGGAAAGACATCTAGAGCCACGCCAGGGCTGCTTCATGTTCTCTGAGCTTAATTGATAGGTCTGAAAAGCTATTTAGCTCTCTGGGTCACTAGAGCTGCACAGAACCCCAGGACAGGGGAAGCATGACAGCGCCTTCCCCTACTTTCACTGCACAAACTGGTTTTTTTTTTTGTTGTGTTTTTCCATCATACCTATTTTGTAAACTCAGATCACACTTGTGGTGAGGTTTTCAAGAGGGCTTAACTTTCTCAGCCAAGCTCCCTTCCTTTCCTATTGCTGAGGCAGCTCCATTAAATCCCATGCTGTTTTCCTAAACGAGAGGCTGTTATTTCTACCTACAGCCTGCTTTGTCTTGATGGAATATTTTTAAAATGTCCCCAAGGCATGGCCTGGGTATTATTTGGCAATGGATGAGTGCTAATTTTGCTCCATGCTTTATTATTTTTTTTAAAACCTTTTATTGTTTTGATTTTGGAAATAATCACTGATTGCTGGCCATGTCAGCTCAGGAAAAGTTTTGCTGCTGTTACTGACTCTTCTTTAATGTACTGAGTAAACATTCATTGAGCACCTTCTGTGTGTCACCCTCTGGAGTGGACATGTGGTGACTTGTGCTTCTGCTTTCAGGGAATTGACACACAAGCAGAGTAGACTTGAGTTGGGCCTGCTCATTTCCCTCTTACTTGTCTCTTGAGCCAAGCCCCAGTTAGAATGAGAGAGCAAGAAGATTCTTATGGTTGTTAGTAAAAGAGTCTCTGCATCTTTGCTACAACAAAGGTGATATCAAACAACCAGAGCAAGTTGCTGATTCTTGGCATCCTGAGGACTGACTCCAGGAGCTAGGGACTTCCAGGGCTCCATGGTCACAACTGTCTTTCAGCTTTGAGTTATTGCCTTCTCTTTCTGCTTGAGCTCATGTAAGATGTTTAGGCATTGGAGAAGCTGCCCTGTATGGCTTTCTGGCCTGGGGTCACCCTTGCTGGTCAGTAGGGCATGACTGTGGTCATCTGTGCGTGACCACTGCATGCGTCTGTTCAGTCAGTAGTTTTGTGAGTAGAGCCTGCAGTTAGAGTAATAGTTATGTGAGTAGAACTTCCAAGTAGACTAAGTTAGCCAGAGACAGAGAAGCTCTCACTTTTTATAGGTAACACAGCTCCTAGGGAGAGCCTGAGGATCCTAGAAGCTTCCCAGGACAGGTTCCATGTGCCTCGGCTAGCCATTCTCCAATTCACACTGAATAAAAGTTATAAATCTGGAAACACGTTCTGATCTGTGCCCTGCATGAGCAAGCTCTGGAAGAAGATATTGTGAAGCCATCTCCAGGGGAGGAATCTACCAATTTTGGACTTGCTAAGAGGCCTAGGCTGACATATATCTCTGCACACTGCTTAGAAAATTCTGGCTAGTAGACTTAGTATCAGATAATAGTGATAACGATGGCTAGCGCTCATGTCACACTCACCAGCACCCAGGCACCTTCTAAAGCTCCATATTTCAAGTCTAAGTCATTTTACATCTCAAATAAGCAGGTTGCATTGTTGTTTACATTAGTCCTGGCTCAAAGATCAGCATCTGGGACTTATCTAGCTCCTCTAACTCTGCATCCTCAATACAGGATACTCTCGCTTTCTGTCCTGCCCGCTTATTGTGAGAGGCAGCCCAGCCCTGAAGAGAGCCTGGCCTTGTCTGCACCCTGGGTCACCACTGGGGCACTTCACAGTGTAAACTTTCAATTTGCAAAATGTGAGTGACCTCAGGGCTACCTCATTAATGGTGAGGATTATCTGAATTTATAGGTATAAGACACTTGGTGCAACGCATTGTACACAGGAAACATTTACTTTTCTTCTTAGCTATTTTTTCCTTTCTAGCTTCTCCCAGTGACTCCTAACAGGAGTGGTGCTCTCTGAACTCTGTAACACATCAAGGTCTTTGCACATGTTGGCATCTTGCATACAGCCCGGTCTCCCTCTCCTTCAATTAGAAAATTCTTTCTCTTTTTGTCTTTTTGTCTTTTTGAGACAGGGCCTCGCTGTGCAGTTCAGGCTGGCTTTAAGCCCACTTTGTAGCTCAGGCTGGTCTCGAACTCACAACAATCCTCCTGCCTCAGCCTCCCGAGTGCTGGGATTACAGGCATGCGCCACCACGCCCGGCCAGAAAATTCTTTCTCTTAAAGCTATGATCATCTTAAATGTACCTTCCTTAGTGACCTTCTGTAACCAGGTAACGATCTCCTCCTTCATTTGTTATCTTGGTAGGTTTTGAATGTTCATTTATTGAGCTATATTTACTAACAACTATCTACTCTTTATTGAGCACTTATTATGTGCCCCGGAGTACACCAAGTGTCACTTGATAGCTCCATGAGATAGGGTTGTATTTTGTGATTTTATGCATCTACTTATCCCAGCAGATTTGATGGTGGCTTACACATCTGTGTGTGTTACCCACTTTATGTCTCTAGGACTTGGCAGAGTGCCTAATGAATACACAGTGGTCTCTCCAGCAGTGTGGAAGTGAATGAATTTTACCAACAGCTATTACATCCAAAAAATAGGCTAGTTATGAGTGACTCTTCTTTAAATAATGTTCATGCTTTTTTATTCTAGAAATTTATTGTCAAAATTTTAGACAAGATTGAGAAGCAAGAAGGAAGTTAAAATTGGACTCCTGCACCCCTAAAGGGTTTATGCAGCTTTCTTAGGAACACTCCACTAGAACATCAGTGTCAGTGCCTCTGTCTAGAGAGCCCGAACTTTAACTGCTGTGTTATACTGATGACCCCACTTCTAAACATACACCCACCCACCCCCACATCCCCACACCCACATGCCCCCACCCACCCACACACCTACACAAATTATACTAGCTATAAAAATGGATTGGAAGAACTAAAATTTGATATTACATTGACCACACAGGCCATATTGCAATACATGAAATCTATACTTATAGTCAGGGCCGGGGATGTGGGTCAGTGGTAGCAAATTTACTTCATGTGTGTGAGGCCTGAGATTGACCCTCAGTGCACTCCCAGAAAATCATCATCTCCAGTCTGTTTAGGGCTCCCTGCTTCTGGTTCTCTCTGTCATTTACAGTTGTGCTGGTGAATATCAATGAGGGGGAGGGAAAGAGAAAGATAGAGCAGAGTGGTCAGGTGAGAGGGAACAGCTTGTAACTCAGACAAATATGGATTTGGACCCCAGCTCAGCCCCTTGCGGTGTGACCAGGAACAAGCTGCAAAAGTTCTCTTGGTTGTAGTTGTTTCTTGAGATACAGATAATTAAAAGTACTTTGCACATTTTGTCAAGTTCAGAGGTAACAAGATGGTGATGACCACCGGGCTGATTAATGGTAGGTCTCTCTCATGCTGAGCCTCTAGTGATAAGAGATGGTACCCCGTGACTCGAAGATTTGTTTTACATAGGTCTGTGTGGCTCCCCCATCCAGTATCTTACTTTAACTCTCCTGGAAATTTAACTTTTACATTACTTTTAATAACTTGCTACATGTCATTTTCTTAGAAACTCAAGTTCCTCTCTCACAAGATCTCTTTTGAGATCAAGAGAAGTGGTGAATTTAGGGCTTGAGAGCAACTTTCTTTCTTTCTTTCTTTTTGGTGGAACCGGGGATTGAATTCAGGCCCTTGCGCTTGCCAGGGAAGCGCTTATTCCACTGAGCGATCTCCCTGGCCCGAGAGCAACTTTCAGTAGCATGTAGCAAGTCACATGTTATTTTCTTAAAAACCAAGTGAAAAGCCGATCATTGTTTTCATGTGGCTATCATTAATGTTTTCTCTTCTTCTTTATCAGCAAGCTACTCCTCACTGAACTCCTCTGGCCAGATGGAACTCTCTTGTTTTCTTGAAAGATGAAAGGAGGCAGCCATGAGTGAGCTAATAGACGGTTTAGCAAATGCTTCTGATTTTCCCGATGATGGAGCTGCTTTTGGAAATTGCACTGATGAAAAGATCCCATTCAAGATGCATTATCTCCCCATTATTTATAGCATCATTTTCATCGTGGGCTTCCCAGGGAATGCTGTGGCAATTTCCACTTACATTTTCAAAATGCGGCCCTGGAAGAGCAGCACCATCATCATGCTCAACCTGGCCTGCACAGACCTGCTGTACCTGACCAACCTCCCTTTCCTGATCCACTACTATGCCAGCGGTGAAAACTGGATCTTTGGAGATTTCATGTGCAAGCTCATCCGCTTTGGTTTCCACTTTAACCTGTACAGCAGCATCCTCTTCCTCACCTGCTTCAGCGTTTTCCGATACCTTGTGATCATTCACCCCATGAGCTGTTTTTCCATCCACACAATTCGATGGACGGTGGCTGCCTGCGCCGTGGTGTGGGTAATTTCCTTGGTGGCTGTCATGCCCATAACCTTCCTGATCACATCGACTACCAGGACCAACAGATCTGCCTGCCTGGACTTCACCAGCTCAGATGACCTCACTACCATCAAGTGGTACAATCTGATTTTGACTGCCACCACCTTTTGCCTCCCTTTGGTGATAGTGACTCTGTGCTACACAACCATTATCAACACCCTAACCCAGGGGCCTCAGACCCACAGCTGCCTCAAGCAGAAAGCCCGAAGGTTGGCCATTATGCTCCTCATTGTGTTCTATATATGTTTTTTACCTTTCCATATCTTGAGGGTCATTCGCATTGAATCTCGCCTGCTTTCCATCAGCTGCTCAGTTGAGAATCACATTCATAAAGCCTACATCATTTCACGATCATTAGCTGCCCTGAACACCTTTGGGAACCTGCTACTGTACGTGGTGGTCAGCCACAACTTCCAGCAGGCCATTTGCTCATCAGTGCGAGGGAAGCCCGGTGGGGCCCTGGAGCAGACAAGGAAAGGCAGCTGCTCAGTCAACCCTTAGAGTACTGCACTTGCAAGAAAAAGAAGAAACAAAGAAAGAAAAGCGTGTTGATTCTTTCTCTACTACTGCAAGTCCAGACTATTTCACTCAATGGAATTCCTAGTAAACACTGTGAATTTGGGTTATTTGATACCAAAGCCAAGTGTGAGGCAACTAGTTCTTTGTAAATGTTTGTTGAGGTGTGCCTATGGGTAGAAATAAGAATAAGATGCGTATACAGTTATTGACACTGGGACTCAGGGCATCTGAAAGAATATCTATTCTTTACACACTGGCCGCATACGAGGGCCGGCGCACCTTTCGGAGATGGAGTGCCCAGCAGCAACCCAAAACGTGTGTATTCATTGCCAAGTGCTAACACTTTGATTAAACCTGAACACTGAGGTTTTCATGTAGAAAAAAACCAACTGGTACATTAACATCTTTTGTCTTCAAACAAAAAACACAGTAATAGAGCTTTCAATGACATAAACAATTTTCTAAAAAATAATTTTATTGAGAAACAAATATCAATGAGACAGCTTCACAGACAATTACTGGCACATTTTCAAGAATTAATACATTGCATATTGTTGTCATGGTGGCTATTTTTTGTACAAGATGCAGATATGATATCCTGTCTCAAACACTATTAGGACAAACCTCTCCATTCATTGAGTTAAAAGAATAGAGCTGTATATCTATCCTAACTATTTTGAGTATATAGATACAAAAGGGTTTTTCATTTCTATCCCACTTTTTTTGCTTAGTTTTGTCAGAGATGGGCATTCCATTGTCACTTAAACATTGTAGATGCTTGAATTCAGCATAATATCCCAATATAGTCTAGTATTTCATAATAGTAGTGGGTTTTCCATAAAACTGGTGATGTTCAAAGTTGTTGACTTGAGCTTTTTACAGCTCAGCATATTAATGTGGCTTTCCCTTTTGTACTTTGTTTTCATACTTTTCTGCTGGATGGTTAAGACCAAGATAAAGCAAGACCTATATAACAAGAAATGTAACTTCTGTATCTGACAAGGTCAGTCAAATCCTCTCAGGATTTAACCTGGATCTCTATACTACAGTTGGTAGATCCTTTGTCAGTGTCAGCCATGTGGATGAGTCACGGCCATTGCTTGACCAATTTGCTCTCTACAAACAAATTTTTATTGAGAGCTAAAATTTGGTTAGGCAGGCTTTTGCACAGTAGATATGACTGTTGCTGTTGTATGCATGCTGGTCATTTGTCAAACCTTGTCAAGCCTGGTTGACTTGGCTTGTGTGCTGATGGAGAGACTCCATGTGCCTGCTGTGGCAACATGCCATAAGTCTGCTATCACTGCCCTATACCATATTTCACCAAATTAGTGCCAAAATGGGACCAAAAAACATCTTTCACTCCTGCTTTCATGGTCTTTTATGCTTTGAGGCTTACTCCCTTTGAACCCCTAGACCATTCAAAGTATTATTTCTTTCTTCATATTTTATATTTATATATTATACCTTTATGTACTCTTTCCTTCAAACTTTGCTTTGAAATGATTAAACTGGAGTTTAATCAGTTTTGTTGACTGACACAAGCCAATGAAAATAGCTCATTGAAATGTATGTGAATGGCTGGCAAGAGTGCTTGTGAGGTACTTGGTGTATTATGTTGTTATTGTCATAAGACATCATCAAAATTGTTATTGAATAAATTTATAAAAATTATCAAGTTGTATTAGTAATCACCAACATTTGTAAGGGGGGAAGAGACACATTTGGGGAACAGAAGTGCTTTCAAGTATCATGTATGTACTGGGCATTAAGTCAGATCTGACACTTGATTTCTGTGGCAGAATGATAGGGAAACACTAACTCAGTGTAGATAGCTTGTTTTTTTTAATGGCCATGATGTAAATATATCTATTGAAACAGTTATTGCTGCTCTTGAATTATCAGTTTACTTAATTGTCAATAAGTGTAAATATTTAAGAATACACCTAGCCATGACAATTAGAACTGTTGATACAATTAATAAACTTATTTTTTAAAATTACTGGATAGCTTGGTTGTATTTTTTCCTGAAACAGTATTGCTTTTCCACTGTGGTATTGACATGAATCTTATTTTGTCTCTTGTTTGGAGGAAAAAAAAAAAGGATTTGATAAATCACTGTAGAATAAGGCTGAAATTAATGACTTCATCAGGGGAGTGGCGCCCACAGAGATTCTTCGTGACTTCCACAATACTGCCTCTCACTTAATGCTAAGCCAGGATGCCCCCTAGAAGACCTGTCAGAATGTGTGATGGGTGGGAGAGCAAAGGGCCATTGATGGCTCTGGACCTGAGTTTCCCTGAAGCATCCTGGTCCTCTCCAGCCAGCTTTCCAGTTGTCCTCTCTTGGGTTTCTGTAACCTAGACAGTAAGCTATTTCCTTTGAAGACCAGGACTTGCTCAATCATGATGCCCGCATATTATGGAGGCTCAGAGGTCCATGTGGAGCCTAGGGAGCTCGCTCACTTGCTTTCTCTTCCTTCCTTCCTTCTTTCCTTCCTCCCTCCCTCCCTCCCTCCCTCCCTCCCTCCTTCCTTCCTTCCTTCCTTCCTTCCTTCCTTCCTTCCTTCCTTCCTTCCTTCCTTCCTTCCTTCCTCTGTCTCTCTCTCTTCTCTCTCCCAGCACAACCCTGGACATGAAAGTGCTGCTAGATGAGTCTTTATACTCCGCTGTGCTCTTCTAGCTCTCAGTGCCTGTCTTTCCCTTCCCTCCATCTCTATTCCTTCATGTCAAAGACTTCTCCCAGCAGACAAAAGGCACCTCAGCCTCCTTTTCTCCAACACAACTTGTTTCTATAGTTTCTTTTGTCCTTGTCTTTCTTGCTGCTGATGTATTAAAAAAATCACCTTCTAAAATAATTTTTTCCTTCATATCCAAGATTCTTATTGTGCTCTCTTAGGGATCTGGCTCCAGCATTTAATCCCACTCTTTCAAATTTTTATCATTTTTATTACACTAGATAATTGACCTTAGCTCAGGAGCATGCATAATTTCCCATTACCCTCAAAATACCTTCCCCAGACTCAGCCTTCCTGTCATTCTACTGCCTGACCGGCTTCCTGGAGTTATAGCTTAGCTAGAGAAGGCTGTCTGCCCTCCAGGGCTCTGAGGATTGCACACACTCATAAAGATCTCAGCTAAACTGAATTTAAAGGGTCAATTTTATTTTCCAAAGTAAAGGGTTCTGGGCTAATTATGCTTGAGGTTGAATTTTGAGCTGAGGCCAGAAAAGGGAACGGATGATACTTCCGGCTAGAACTGGACCCTGATGACCTTGCCTCTTTCCATTACAGGCTGAGAAGACCTAGGGGCGGAAGAGCTGCGCTCGGCCTCTGCACCCCGCAGCGGCGCTGTCTGGGCTTGTGTAGTGCCAGGGCCCCGGGGCCCAAGTGGGTACACAGGGCCTGCGCGCTGAAGACTCGGGAAACCTGTTCCAAACTCTGACACAGCAGTCACCTCTACTCTGTCTTTCTTGTATCATAGCAATCATCTTTCAGCCTCAAAAATCAGAAAAAGTGTCCAAATGACTCCACAGACTGGGGTCTGAACTGGGCCAGTAATCACACTATTGCTTTATCTGTCTCTACAATTTTTGCTAGAATGTTTAAAAGCAAACCTCAGCCAGCATATAGTGTCATTGACAAATGCGTCATCACTTCCGAACAATACAAACACAAGATAAAAATTATTCTTTAAAATTATTTTATACTCATCTGTATTTCATTTTTTTCTGCTGTATTAAAAATATGCTTTGGGGAACAGGGAGGTAGCTCAGTGGAATAAGTGCTTGCCCAGCAAGTACAAGGTTCTTAGTTCCATATGTGGTACTGAAAACAAAAATGCTTCTAGGGCTGGAGAGATAGCTCAGAAGTCTAAGTGCTTGTCTAGCAAGTGCAAGCATTCAGTTTGATCCCTGGTACTGCATGCTGAACTGGCCCTGGAACACTGCATGCTGTGCCAGCCCCCAAAATGGACGTGGTGGTGCACACCCGTAATCCCAGCACTGGGGAGCCTGAGACAGGAGGATCGGTAGAAGTCCTAGCTGCACAGTGAGATCCTGTACCAAATAAATAAATGATTAAAAAATGCTTTTATAGTTTCTCCCTCCAAATCAGGATCTAAACAAACTTCATACATGGCATTTTGTTGATGTATCACTTAACTTTTTTTTCTTTTTTGGTGGAACTGGGGATTGAACTGAAGCCCTTGAGCTTGCCTAAGCTTCCACTCAGTGGAAGTGCTTATTCCACTGAGCCATCTCCCCAGCCCCCCTCACTTAAAATTTTGTTAATTAATTGCTTTCTCTTTCCTTTACACATTACCTTTTATTTAATAAAGAATATAAACAATTTGGCCTGTGGAATTTGCACATTTCCATTGTGGATTTGGTTGTTTTCATTCAGCTGTATGTGATGCCCCTCCAAACACTATAGCTCATAATTTGGAAGGCAGAGTATATGCCTTCCAAAATTATATTCCAAGAAGATACTTGTATTTTTTCCTTCCTGTCTCCTTCCCTTTCTTTTCTTTTTGCAATTCTAATCACCATCAGAAGTTATATAGTACCTCACTGCCCTATGCTTAGCAATTGTGTAGGGCTTTAGGATGTACCTTCTGTCCTGAAGTTCCAAACTTTCTTTGCTCATGTAGTTTTATCACTTGCTTATTGCTGATAAACACTTGGTGATTTAAGCGTTTTTAGATTCTTCTGCTTTTATTAGTTCTGTCTTTTCTATAAAATCTTTGGTCCAGGCCAGTCAAATAGCTCAGAGGATTAAATCACCTGCAAGCAGATGGGGGGGGGGCAGGTTCTAACCCTGGGCCTGCCACGCTGGTCTCTCCCCTGGGATGTGCTGAGACGGCGGTTGAGACTGGGTGTGGTGATGCGTTGCCTGTGATCCCAGCTCTCGAGAGGCTGCAAACAGGATCACTATGAGTCTGATCTAGTAGTGAGACTGTGAACACCCTTTAGACCTTTCCCTAAAAACATTAAATCTTTGGTCCGATGTCTTTTACTTCTTTACTTTTAACACACTCCCTATGAATAACTTTTAGCTATTCTGTCCTAGAGAAGGCCCATGTAAAAGTTGAAAACAGACAGGAAAGGTATCTCTCAGTACTTCCTTAGTGAGAGGTCACGGCAAACAGAAATTTTGAAAAACTTTCCTTATGGGTCATGCTCCCGTTCTTCTAACTCTTTGGAGTTAACAGACAAGCTCACAACCCACAAGGCTGGGGCAGCTTTCCAGGTAAGGAGAACTTGAGACATTGCCTTCCTAGTGTCATACTTCTTTAAACCCTCTATAGCGCATTGGTGCATTTTCTCCCAGAAAAATGAATAATTTAAAGCTTACCAAGTTGGTTTTAGAGTTCTCTGTGCAATATCTTTTGACCACAGTTGACCGCAGGTATGTAAAATTACAAAAAGTAAAACTAGATTAAAGGCAAAGTAAAAGTGGGGCCCTACATAGAACTATTTGGTTCTGCTATCACTGGCCACTCATATTTAGAGATCCTGGCAGGATATTTGGTGAATTTCTCTCTAGGAAAATACAAATACAATATTAACCAACACACAAATACAGCTTACATAGCTTTAATGGTGTGCTGGGCTCTGTGTTACCTACTTGCTGCACTAACTCAGGCCAAGTGACATCCCAGGCTGTGTGCAGAACGGCAGAGAGGCCGCTCTGGAGGCCCAGCAGGCTCACCCCGTGGGATGCTCAGCGGCCAGCCTCCCTGCCAAGCCACGCTCCAAGGGCTTGCTTCAGCATGAGTGAATGGTCACGGATAACTAGAGCCTGCCCTAAGCCAATAATAGGAATCAGGGACTCCAGAAGGAAAAGGTAAAACAAGTATTCATGAAAACAGATACCTCTGGGCAGCATAAGGAAACTTCAGATCTACTAATTAATACCCTCAGAGACGTGTTTGGAGCAGTTTGAAGCTCCGAAGGAATCAGTGTTTGAAGAACCAGAAAGAGCTTTTGGCTATAAAACTAGGAGCTTAAAGAGTGATTTCAAATGCCTTCCACTAACTGTCTACAACCCCATGCAAGCTTGAGCTGGGCAGCTCAGGGGACTGCGGGCCTTTCTGTCCATTTATATCTCCTAAACTCCTGTCTTTGGTACTTAGAAGGGGTCTAGGAGGCTGTCAGTGTGATGACAGTTATTTCTGTACTTCACTTCAGGTGAAACACTGTAATTTATATAATTTTACATACATTTCAGAAGTTTTTTAAGAATGTTGCTTTTATTTTTTATTTATTTTTGTATTTTAGGACAGGGCCTACAGGGTGTTCAGGATCTCACTACGCAGATTGTTTTCAGCCTCCTAGGTGCTGGAATTATAGGCATGTATCCCTGAGGAATGTTGTTTTTAAAAGTGCACTGAACTCATAAAATCTCTTTTGTATTTTTTTTTTATTTCTTAAGATATCACAAATTAGAATTAAAACAGAAATATTAAAAGTGATACAGAATTTCACTTAACAAAGTAATATGAATTTCACTATGTTGTAATACATAGTGATGTTTTCCAACCAGTTCTTCATTTTACCAGATGTATGCATACAAAATTGAGTAAGAACGAAAAAAGAAAGAAATGTATAGTAAATTAAGAGGAGAAAAAGAACAAACAATTGGAAAAAGGAGATAAAACAAATTAAAGCACTAACTGCTCCTTTACATAGATCAGCAGAAATACACAGTACAGTTGTCCAAACCACCCTACTTACATAGATAGATATATCTCTTTCTCCCTGTCATTCTCCTTAACTCAGTAACTCTTTCTTTTGAATAAATTCATTCCCTTTTACCAGTGTCTATTGTACCCTTCAGATTCTATTTTCTTTAAGTTCTCACACTAAGGAGAAAATATGGTATTTTCACGTGTGGGTCTTGATTTATTTCACTTAAGAGTATGTTCACTAGTTGCATCCATTTACTGACAAAAGACTCAAATTTATCATGTTTTATAGCTGAATAATGTTCCATTGTGTAAAAATATTACCTCTTTCTTATGTGTGTTTCAGGTGATGGGCACCTGGGTTGTTCCAGCATTGGAGCTGGCCCTGACTGCTTATCCTGTCTCTGTGACGTATTATGTGTTGCCAGAATATGTGTGTAAAACAACACACCAGTTGTCTTCCATGACTATAATGTGCCCGTAGTCTAGACATATTCCTTTGCTTTTTAAAACTTTTTATTGGCACTACATTAATACTGCTCAATAATTTTTTTTATTAATCATCACAGCTTCCACAAACATTTGAAAAATAGAGTAAAAAATACTTTTATCTTAGTTTTTACTTTTCAAACTTGGGGATGCATAGAATAGACCAATGCATGGCTTACATGTTTAGAACTACAATAGTAGTTCTAACTGCTCTTCATGTAAATTAACCCTAGCATGATTTTAATTTTCTCTGTGTATAAAATAATGTGGCATATGCTAAGGAACACAGACCTTAGGCAGAAAGCAGTTCTATTTCCAACCTTAACATGTTCTTGCAAACTAACTGCATTATTCATATGTGCCTTTCAGGTGGAGTGCTTGGTGTGATGCATTTGTGTATCAAAAATCAATGAAACGTTTATACAGCTCTTTTGTTGAGTCCAGTTTATCATTATTCTAGTTGTATCATGAGAAGTTTACCCAAAAGATGTATTTCAGAACCACGTATATCTGAAATACTACAGTAACCTGGAGTGTCCCAAATACACACAGAAATATTCTAGGGTGTTAGTTGTACTTGGTTAAAACTCCCTATTTATCTGTTCAAATTTCTATGGAAGATGAACAATAAAACTACTTTTGTGGTACACACTTGGTTTTATCCCACTGAGGCACAATATTGCAAATATTTGAATGTTAAAGAGAGAAAGCCAAGGGGATATTCTACAGGTACATGCACCACAAGCATTGCTCAAACAACCAACTACCTCCTTCTTAGAAAATACTTAAAAGTTTAAATAACCATGGTAGTTTTCTTTTCTTTTCTTTTTTTTTTTTTTTTTTTTTTGAGACAGGGTCTCATTACGCATGTCAGGTGCCTTGAATTCACTGTGAACTTAGGCTGGCCCCAAACTAGTGGCAATCTTCCTGTGTCTGCTTCCCAATTGCTGGGAGTACAGGTATGCACCATCCAACCTCATTGGTGATGTAGTCTTTCATTTTCGACTCAGGGAAAACAATATAGTATTCACATAAATGCATTAAAACAATATTAATACTAAACCCTTTATTCAAATTTTACTCATTAATGAGAATAGTGCTAAAATTCAGCTTTTGTGAATCCTTCTACAATTAGTTAACTCAGACCAGGCAGTTTCACAGCTTCCTCTTCTTATTTCTGAAATGCTTGCAGCACTTTATCATACGGGATTTGGATTACTAGTCTTCCATGTGCTTGTGTTTCTTTTCTCTCCCTTGTGATATTAACTTCTCCAATGCGTGGCCAGATGTATTTGTGCTCCTGGAATACAATATTTTAGGAGGCAACCTATATAGAGCAATAAAAGAAATGAGCCTTTTTTAGAATGAGAAATGTTTGCTTTAAACCCCAATTCATACTTGGCCGATTGTAAGATGAAAAGTTCATGCTTAAATTGAGGCTTTGGATTGCCTTTGAAAATGAGACAAAAAGGCTTCTATTTCTGGCATCATGCTAGCTTACATGTATGGCATACTCTTCTAGTTGGAAACAATGAAAATAGATAAATAAAATATTTTCATAAGTACCTATAAAAATACTGACTGAGCTGGCATGAAACTAAAGAATCCACAAGGGAAAAAGTAAAGGCATGAAACTTGGAAGTCAGCAGGTAGCCAAAGTAGCAATTTTCCCAGCAGTCTCTGCAAAATGCTGGTAGCTTTTAAGTCTATGTTTTGACATCTGTGCTGGGATGGTGATTGTATATCCTGTGTTCCCCGAAACAGTGCTAGTTAATACTACTTTCCCTAATATAATTATTAATAGTACCCACTTTACCTCTCAAAAGTGCCAAGAACAATATATTGTCACACTAAATATGAGAACCAAGACATAAAGTATTCAACTGTACAAGGGAGGGGATTCTAATAGGAGACTCTTGCAAAAATCTGCATGTCAATGGGCTGCACTTTCTATGTCAGTGAAAATGGTAAATAAAGCTACAGAGTAGAAAGGGACAGCATGTAAAGCAGCCTACATTGACTTTGACACTTGGCAGAGTTTGCCTTTGAGTAATCATAGTCAGTAGCAGGTTTCCATGTAAATGTGTTGCTACCTGCATATTAAAAAAATTGAAGTTCAGGTACAGAATTGATTTTAAAGTGATTTCCAGGTGGGAAGTGTCACTAGACAATTGTACAAGCATTTGCAAAATCTCTTTCAGGAAGCATAGCTTTAACCTAGGTTTCAAAGAATTCCCACTGGTAAAGTTTCCAAGGATAATGAAAAATTCACATAAAGAAAAAACCCACAAAACTACCAACACAAAAGCACAAGGAGGAACATATATCAAGACTAGAAGGTAGAAGAACCAGACCTTCAAAGATGTAAAATATGAGAAATAGCATATACTGATTATAAAATAGGATGCTCATTTTATTTAAAACAAAGAAAAGTTGCAGAAATGTGTCACAAAAATGAGACTGTAAAAATGATTCAGTGTATCTGGAAAAAACAGACTTTTAGAAGTAGTAAATACAATAAATTGAAATACAAAATTTAGCAGGTGGTAAAACAGATTAGACACAGGAAATGGAAATGAAATGAATAGGAAGAAGTGACATCAGAAAGAACTGTCTGAAATACAACCCAAAGAGCACCTTTCTCCCACAGAAAACTATGCACAAGTTAGAGCTACAGCTCAGAGCAAGAAGGTTTAATTTACATATGAGTCGATTTTAGAAGACAAAAAGAAAACAATCAGAGTGAAATGTGGGACAGAGACAGTACTGGAAGAGAAAGCAGCTGACAATGACCTAGGACTATTGACAGCTCCCAGGACCCTGTGTTTTCTGTCCACTAGATACAGGTGGGGTGAATCAAAGCCAAAGACCACTGAGGATGGATCATCAAGACGGTGAAAAATGATAAATATCCTATGGGGAATGTATAAAACTGAGGACAATTTTTAATTGCAAAATGTTAAGTCATTAGACAGTGATTTGTTATCTTCAGGATGTGTTTGTTTGGTTGGAATTCTCTATCCAGAAAATGAATATTTTGACAGATAAGGGAAAATGTGCCCTTTATAGGTTGTCTCAGTTACTTTTTACTCTTTGCTGGAATGAATACCCAACACTCAAAATGAAAGAAGGAAGGGTTTACTTGGCTCCAAGTTCACGAAGGTTGTAGTGCCTATTTCGCGGGCACCAAGGCAGGTGGCAGCAGCTCACGGTGGAAGGAAGCCATGAAGAGCAGAGGAGGAGCGGCAGCTGTGGCGTCTAGCGGGCCTTCCCTCTTCCTTCTATGCCGAATGCAAGACCGGAGGTCCTCTGGGACAGGGGTGGTGGCAGCTGCTTTGAGGGTCCTAGCTCCTCCGAAGTGGCTGCATCAAGCAAGCTCCCCCAAGGAAATGGTGTTTGAGGGTCAGACTCCTAGGAAGTGGGGCACACAGGAGCTTTCCTCTGAGTCCACCTGGGGTGGGCCCTCCCTGCCCCAGGCGGGGTCCCCATGCCCCAGGGCGTGGAATTGCCAGGCAGATCCAGCCAAGCTTCTAACATCTCAAGTTGACAATAAAAAGTCCACCACCCCTCAGACTTTCATGCCAGAAAATGCTAAGAAATGCAGTTCAAGAGAAAGGACAGTCAGGTGAGATGGGTGGCTTCAGAGACAGAAAGTAGCAGGGCGCCAGGAGCTTGTAACTATCTAAGTAACTAAACAAACAGGACTGCACAAAACAGCAAGGGTAATGTCTAACATGGGGTTAAAACAAGCTGAAACTAAAGCAGTGCATGCTGTTAGCATGTACTTTAGGAGACCTAATACTGTGATCAATGGAAGAAGATCAGATGGGGCAATTAATTAAGAAGATCTTTGTGTTGCTTACGAAGAGAAAAATCTCATCAAATGGCTTTAGGGTGGGTCAAACTTTAGTGTGAAAACAAGGATTTTAAAAATCTTTAAAAGAATAGATTCAAAGAATTAAAGTCTAGGGTAATGCAAACAAAAGAATGGAACCAGAAAAAAGGAGAGGTAACATAGCACTTGGAGAGTTAGTTATTGATATCATTTATTTTCAGGTAGATAAGAGTGTTTAGTACACTAATAAGTAAGAAAACAAATGAATTAGACAAAAAAGACTTTTCATAGACCAGTGGTGAGAATCTGTCATGAAGGAAGGATTATCTGCTCACCTGAGTCATAAAAGATAAAGAAAAAAATCAATAAATCCAAATGAAATCAAGAAAAAAGGGAGGGAGAAATATGGAAAGAAAACAAGCAAAAGTCATAAAATAAAGTGGAAGATAAATACAAATACCACTAATCATGATAAATATGAGAGGCTAAGTATCCCAGTTTAAAGAAAATTGTTTCTGACTACATGTAGAATTTGTATAACCTATGTTTTCTTTTAAAAAGCGATATATTTGAGACATATTTTTATATTTTGTCTGAAGATGTAGGCACATCTAAAGTATAAAACAATTTGCTAATTTATGAGGATATTTTTAAATGACACCTTGAATTATAACAACAAAAGAAATAGAAATTTCACATGTTCCAGTAATAAAACACTAATTCCAAATGAAAATGTAAGTAACTTCTATAAACCATTCAAAAGCAGGTTATTTCATTCATTCATAAAATAGTATGAATAGAAAAATATCAATAAGCTAGCTTGGGTAAAAGAAAGCAAGTAAGAAAAAAGGAGGAGAGAGAGAGAGAAAGAGAGAGAGAGACAGAGAGAGAAAAGAACAATAGAAGCTAGCCTCAGTTATGGATACAAATATGCCTCTGAAGCAAAATAAATTTAACAATGCATTTAGATAATTTAACATAATAAGATGGATTTAATTCCTAGAATGTAAGACTGATTTTGATAGTTCAAAATAAGTTTATTTAATTTTCCTTACTATTAAACTAAATAAGAAAATAACAAGACTTTCAATGAATACGGAAAATTTCAATTCAAATTAACATCGGTGATGCAAACTTTCAGTAAACTAGAAATAGAAGCAAACTTCCTCAACTTGTCTATCTACTGAGGTACTTACAACAAATAGAAAAATTATGGTTAAACGTCAAAAGCATTTCCTTACCATCAGAGACAGAATGGTGGGGTTTACCTATGCTACGTTAACTCAACATTGTACAGATTTTCCTTACTCAGAGGCCAATAAGCTACGGGCCATTGACCAAATTCAGTCTACTGCCTGTTTCTGTACATTCTTTGGGGAAAATAAACAAACAGACAAACACAATCACCAAAACCAAACGATAAAGATACTTCTGATCCATGAAGATGACCTAATATTTGAATGTGCATGCCCACCAATGCAACTGAACTTGAGCAGGCATCACCCAGAGCTGGTCTGAGTCTACAACTGCAGACACAGCCAGAAGCTACTGTGTGGACTGCAGAGCACAGCCGACCCTGAATGGGAAGGGCTTGCTGAGCTCTGCTTTGGTGGACAGAAAGACAAAAATTAGCTAACAATTAATCATAAGTATGAGAAGCTTTGTTTGGTTAGATTTATCTAAATATAATTTGCATACAATAAAATCAATTAATTTTCAATATAAAATTCATTGTGTTCTGAAAAACTGGCCCAGTTGTGTGAGCCTCTCCACAGTTATGAGATAGAACATCTTTTGTTCTTCCCCAAAATCCCCACTTGCACATTTCAGTAAATTCTCATTGGTCATCTCCTTCCTTCAGAGATTTATTGCTTTTCCATTGCCTAAAATTTCTTACCAATGGGATGACAACTCTGACATCTTTATTCTTAGGTTTTTCATTTACCATACTGCTTTTGCAACTTATTAACCTTTTTGCTTCTTCATTTAGCAGTTCTTAATTTTTTCATTGATGTTTGACACATAATTTGTGTAGAAATATCATAATTCATTTGTGCAGAGAAGTGTATAATTCTACCATAAGAAGACTCCTAAGCAGTTTCCCATTTTTTTTACTATAGCACTGTACATAAAGTGCCTGTGAACATTTAGGCACAGAAGTTTGCGTGAATGCATGCTTTATTTTCCCTGACATAAATACTTAGAAGCTGATTCATATAGTACAGATGTGTTTAATGCTTATTAAAAGTTATCTAACTTTCCCAAAGCGGCATTCACTCCAGCTGTTCCATATACATCTGCCAGTATGTAGTGTTGTTATCCATGTCAGGCAGTGAAAGAGCATGACTTGAACAGAATTTGGGTCTTGAGCTGTCGTGAAGGTAAAAGCTACTTTCTGGGCCAGGGATGTCATCATTTACATTTTCTCAATAAATAATATTTTTACACCTTTCTAAAGAATGTGTATTTTGCTATTTGTGTGCCTTCTTTTGTAAAACTTGACCAATTCTAAATGCTTCATGTATCTTTTATTGTTGAGTTGTAAGTGTTCTCTGTAATTCTGGATGGAAGTCTTTTGTTATAAATATGTTTTGCAAATATTTACTACCAGTTTATGACTTGACTCTTCGGTTGTTTAAAATGTCTTGAAGAAGACATTTTCATTTTGATATCATTCATAGGTGTGGTTTGGGATTTTCAGCTCTGTAAGATATCTTTGTTTAACCAATTATTACAAAGAAGTTTTGCTACATATTCTTCTAGATGCTTCATTTTATCTTATATTTAATTATACTTAATTAGCTTTCAAATTTAATGATCCATTTCAGTTAATTTATATATAGTGTGTGAGATCAGAATCAAGGTTCCTTATTTGGCATATGAATATCACATTTCACAGTAGAAATTAAAGAATACACTACCTCTAACTCATTTAGCCATATTTGTCAAAAATTAATTGTCCATACAGAGCTATTTCTCAGCTGTTTTCTGTCCTATAGTTTAATATATCTATCTTTATTCAATAACACAGTTTCATTAATATCATCTTATAGAAAGTCTTGAAATTATATTGCTCTTTGTTCTACTTTGTTCTCCATTTTCAAGCTTATTTTTGCTTGTTTGGTTAACTCCCATACACATATTAACAGGATCTTGTTAATTACTCCAAACATTTCCCTAACATCTTGGCTGAGATTACACTTTATAAATGACTGAGAAGGATTAACAACCTAAGGATATGTAGTTTTCCGATTTGTGGACATGGTGCATCTTTCTATTTATTTAAACCTTTATTTTCTGTAAGAAACTTATTTGTAATTTTTATGATACACATCCATTACTTGCTTTTGGCTGGAATTTGAAGAATAAATGAGATTGAAAAGCAGAAACAAAACAAGATAGAAAGACAGAAATAGCCAAACGATAGTTAAAGAACATAACTGTCAGAGGAGATCCAGGTCTATTACAAAGCGACAGGGATTGCAGTGACACAGTGCAGGGATAGGAAAATAAAACAGTAGACTGCAGTATAGGAAGCCTTGTAACAGAACCTTGAATATTTGGAAATTTGATTTGTGACAGAGTTGTCACCATGGGCGTGTGTGGAGGAGACCGATTGATGAACAAATAGTGCTGGGAGAGCTGACTATTTGTACAGAACAGCTTGGTGTCATACACTTGTTAAAAATATTAACTGCAATTTTGATGTTGTAGCATAATAGGGATGGTTGTAGATGTTTGTGATAAGAAGACACCTCTTCTGGTGTGGGAGTGGGGATATCAGGAATTGAACTCAGGACCTTGCACTTGCCATGCACGGTCTGAGCTGCTGAGCTATACCCCTGGCCCAGAGCATAGCTTTTGCTTTCACAATGGCTCAAGATCCAAATTCTTTTCAAGTCATGCTCCTTCACTGCCCAGGGCCTCCAGGCCTTACTTTTAATCATCTTCTCTCTAACCATCTTTCTCCTATACCTCTAGAAATTGTTGGTCACAGTTGTCTCTGTTAGGTCTAGTTGGAGATGCTCACTACATGGTTATTTAGGAGCAAACAGACAAGTTATCTGGTTTTAATTCTTAGTCCCAATACAGACTGAAGATACATGGAGTATAAAATCTCCTTTGAAACACAAGGAAAGTAGAGAAGCTAGCAGACATGTGAATTTCCAAATTTTGCTATGCCACCCTCAGGAAAACCCTGTTCCTATTCCTTTGCTATGCAGAAATTTATTTGCACAGGCTCAGTTTTACTTGCTAGGAGGAATATCCTTCCCACTGCTGTCCACTTTCCAGGCGGCTTTTCCTGCTCTTTCTCCCATAAGGCCGTGGTGCCCAGCTTCAGCAAATACCTGGAATCTCTTCTAGGGCTCATTCTAACACACTGTGGGGCCCTGACCCTGGAGTTTTGATGCAGTAAATCTAGGCATTTTGCAATTCTCAGAGGCCTTCTGGTTCAGAGATGGCACTTTGAGAACCCTACTGCGTAAGGTGCCCCGTGAAATGGGCTTTGGAGCATGTGTCCTTCGTAAGGGGAAAGTCTTCACTGTCATCTTCTTGCTAGGGCAACTTTGGAGGCATGAAGATTATTTTATAATTGTGGGCTTTTACAAATCAAATTTCAGTTTGTTTGTTTATTTATGTTTTGTATTTTAGGGAAGGGTCTATAGGGGATTCAGAGTCTCACTACTAGATTGGACTTATAGTGATCCGCCCGTTTACAGCCCCCCAAGAGCTGGGATTACAGGCGTGCACCACCATGCCCAGTCTCAGTGCACCCCTGGGGTGGTTGGTATAGCAGGTCTGGGAATCAAATCTCCAGCCCCTGTGCCTGCTTGCAGGTGCTTTCATCCATTGAGCTATTTGGCCAGCCCTAGATTTCAGTTAATTTAGCAACACAATCCCTGTAGAAACTCAGCAGACATCTCATCTATTAACTTTCAGTAAGCCCAATGCTTGAATAATCACTTTAATTCTTCACTAGTCTTATTTTTATCTGGTTCAGATCTTTGCTTTTTGCTCTCTGGGTCCAGCTTTTGTCTCTCTGGATGCAATCGTGGTACCTTGAGGCCACCTCAAAACATAACCTTGATTCGATCTCGGTCACAGCCAAATCCTTCTGTGTAACTGAGAATTCCTGATGGGCCTTTGTTGCTGGAAGCACTTTTTCATTCTAACTTTTAATCCATAAAAATGGTTTTGCAAATCCTTGATTCCTTAAACTTCTGCACTGGCTACTTGACTTCCCACCTGCACTTTCAAACCATCATTTCTCCTTGTGCTCATCTTGTCTCATGGATGTGATTCGTGAGTGAAAACCAGCAGACACTCCCCACACTCCCTCTGCTAACACATTTAAATGACTTCTCGTGCCTTGCTTTCCTTATACTGTGTGTCTGCTTTCAAACTATAGTAGGCAACAGTTTGTGTTACTACATAATATAGCTATTTTTGACTTTTTTGTTTCCTGACTGTCTGTTACCCACCTACTAGGTCAATGTCACAAATTTTATAATTTGCTAAGATAGGCTCTCACCTTAGGATTTCAATTTCCACATTTTCATAAATGGTGAGACAAAAATACCCCCTCACGTTCTAGTGTCAAGCACTGTAGGAAGGTTTTCCTTGCTCAAGTGACTACTGGTTGGCAGGAGTCTTAGTTCAGCTTTATGTAAGAAGTTATCTTATATTGATGGCTTATGGGCAACAGATTTACATTTCTCCCCATTCTGAAAGGCAGAAGTCTTAAGATGAGAGTGTGGGAAGTCAGATTCTGGGACAGATTCTTCCTGCTTCATATGCTGCCATATACTTACTGGCACCTCTCTGGAATCTGTTTCACTAGGACACGAATCTCATTCATGAGCCTTTTGCTTTCATGACTAATCAACTCCTCCAGCCTCTCCTGCAAATGCCATTATATTGGGAGTCAGAATTTAGCACATGAATTTTTAAGGACAGAAACATTGCATCAATACTCTCATGCTCTTTACCTGCATGTAGTGATTCAAGCGCCTAAGTTCCTTCCAATTATAACAACATTCCATCCTAGAATCTGAGTCCCTGCATCTCAGTGGGAGAGGAAGGAGCGAAGAAAGCAAGTGCTTCTTTTTTTTTTTTTTTTTTTTTTTTTTTGCGGAACTGGGGATTGAGCTCAGGCTCTTGCGCTTCCCAGAGTAGCACTTATTCCACTGAGCCATCTCCTTAGCCCCTGAAAGCGCTTCTTATACAAAGGTAAGTGCTTCTTATGCAAAGGCTACCCCATTTCTACTTACTACACTGACAATAAATAGCTCAGTGCCCAACCTAGCTGCAGAAAGCTTAGCTAATTGCTGCAGAGCAGTTTCTGACAACTGTATCTTCTGGAGGGGGCAGAGATTGGTGTCTCAAATAAAAAAGACAGTAGTGTAACACTTCAGAAGACAAAAGAGATGATTGCTAAAATCCTGAGAAAGTAAAGATATTTGTGTAAAAAAGACAAACCACAGTGAACATGAAGTAGGAATAATTGATACATAGAACTGCACTAAAACATTAGAAGCTTCTTTTACACCACTAAAAAAGCAAAATGATAAGTCTCAAACTGGGAGGAGATATTCACAACATTAACAGCCAACCATGCTCATCAGGACTCTGCAAAGAGCTCCTACAAATAATGAAAAAAATCCGGAGAAGTTCAGAAGAAACAATATGTAAACATACATAAATATATGAAAATTGCTCAAACTCATTAGCATTCATGGAAATGCAAGAGCAAGTATCTGCCAGGTCAGTGGATACTGAAAGGAGGGGTGACTTGCAGCCCCCGTAAGCAAGCTGAGGCTGGGGAAGGTCATTTGCAAACCAGCTCTTAGAACAATGGGATGTCACATCATATCGGTGGTAGAGTGCAAGCGTATTTATTTTTATTCTTTAAACTACACTTGCATACTCTGTTCCACAGCATAAATATTTAAGACCTAATCCTTGGCATGTGTACTGTTAAATTGTGGAGCAGCTGCTCTTGGAGGGCCACATTGTACCCTACTAGAGACACAGCATGACACCTGATGCTGCTTTTCATCCTGCCAACCTGCGTGGCACTGCTACTTCCTCCTTTTACCAGATACACGAAGCGCACCATGAAATAGCAGTTTTGAACAGGTGTATCTTACCATTTCAGTCATTTTTAGAATTAATTTTATTGATGCATTTTATATAGGCATAATATTAGCAGCATAAATAGCATCAGAGTCCACCCAGGTTTGTGTAAAGGCAACACTGCACAGAACTGATTTACTGTGTATGGATTTAGGAAGAGAGTACAGTAAGGCCTTCTGCCCCAGACAAAGAGATGAGGGTCCCTTTTATAGGAATGGACAGAAGGCAAGGAGATCAGGTGGGAAGATCAGTCAATATTTGTAGATAAAATTTTCTGGCGACATTGCAAATCAGTGGGTTGAGTCCTTTGAATCGTTCTGTTGTAGACTTTTGGGTGTCTCTGGATGTCTCCAAGACCTGAGAAATTCCTTGTCCCATCTCATCTCCTTTCCTGTGTTTGCCAGAGTGCTGAGCTGAGTTCCCCGCAGAGTCGTGCTTCTGCTCGGTGCCGGAAGAGTCAGGCCAAACTGGAGCCTTACAGTGGTGCCATTCATCACAGAGTTTGTACCTGTTCGTGATATAGCTTGATTCTTCTTTTTGGATTTCCCATTCTCTTCTCCTCCCTCCATTCCCTCTTCCATTTCAGTCTTTGGAGGGTTTCTAAGAACAGGAGGCAGAGCAGACCTGGCAATCTCTCCATCCCCGGGAGGAAGCATACCTTCTGTTTGTGTCAGAGGGGTTAATTAACAAGAGTTGATGTTGCTTCTAATAATTGCTACGCATCAAAATTTTCAGAAGGCATAATGAAGGCCCAGCAATTGTCCCAAAATAAACCTGCCTCTCACCATATAGTCACAGCTGTTCCCTCTCAGGAGGGGTTTTCAAATCACCTTGGCTTCTCAGAAGCCTGAGAAATGAGTGTCACCCAATTCCCCTGGAGTGTGAGGGACTTGGAAACAAGAAGAAAGGCCCATAAAATGCAGGATGGATTTCTCATGGGGCCTCTTCTCTGATAGAACTGATTTTTCTTTTCTCAGAGGAGTCCATTTCCAAATCTCTTCTCCAAGAGGCAGAATTTAGGGACAACATAGGTTCTTCCTTGCCAACTTTCAAATGGAAATAACTGCTTCCGGTAGCGAATTATAAACTGTAACCCAGAGGAGTAGAACTTCAAACAGCCCTGTGCTGGATCACTCAAGGAAGGAGGTTTGAAAAATAAAGCAAACCTTTGAGCCTCTCTTAGTGGAAGTAGCTGTGAAGTCATCCTGTAGTCCCCCTCCACCCTTAAAGGCGCTGCAGAAACCATTTCAAATGCTGCAAGGAGCTCCTGCTCTACCCCACATCAGGCAAAATTTGTTGCCTAATTGTACATCTTTTGGATGTAAATGCCAGAAAAAAAGCAACCACTAGAGGGCATACTAAACCTTATCAGAGATAATGCCTTAGAGAAAACCATCTCTATCTGAAAGAAAGGAAGCTGGAGAAGCTATCCTAGCCAAATTCAGGCCACAAGAGCCTGCGTGGTGCACAGTGTCTTTCTGTGAAATGCGACTCTTCTGTCAGAACATGAATTAAACCAGCCAATTTAGCAAATTTACCGATAGTTTCTGGCCCTAGTATGAATTGCTAAGTTATTATGGTGGTCATCTAAGATGGCTGAGGCCTTGAAAACAACAGCTTATCTTTCAAGAGACCCTTTCTCTTCTTCCCTAACCTAGCCCCCGATGCAATTTCCTTTTGCTCTTCCCGCTGCCGCAGGGAGACAGCAGTCAGCTCCTCAGCTGTCTCTACACATCCCCTCAAACTCCATCCCTGGCAAAAGGCCATACAAGCCTCGGCCTTCCATGGTTTCAGATCACAGAATCTCCTACCTTCCTTCGGATTCTCTCGGTGTCTTCAAAGATTTTTAATCCCACCTTCTCCCATTACTTCTGTTTTTCTGCTGCACCGCCTCAGAAAAACCTAACATTTGCATATTTTCTCATCAATGCAGAACAATTCGTACATCGAAGATCAGACTGGAAACACCATGTTTTAAAAACAACTCTTGAGACTGATTGTGGTGGTGCATGCCTGTAATCCCAGCTCTTGGAAGACTGTAAACAGGCAGATCACTAGGAGTCTGATCTAGTAGTGAGACCCTGAACACCCTGTAAACCCTTCCCTAAAATAAAAAAAAAAAAAAAGAATTCTTAACCATAAAGCATCTTTTATAAAAAAATAATGTGGTAACTATTAAAGATTCCACTCCATATTACCACCGTTTTTCAAACTTTTCCTTCTTTTTTCAAAAAATAATTTTTATTAGTGCATGTCTGCAGTTCAGAATGATTACATTTGTTAAGGGAATTGGTACATATGCACAATATATTTCAGTTTTCTTTTCCCTTTCCCTCCATCCTCCTCTTTCATCAGCATCAGATTATTTTATTTATCTTCAAAGTCCCCATGAAGTTAATTATCATGCCAAAAGTAATAGCAGACCAAAAGCCCAAAAACATAAAGCACTTAAGGCAACAATTTCCAATCTAAAAGGGACAATGTATGTGAAAGAGTATCTTTGTGTATGTGTGTGTGTGTGTGTGTGTGTGTGTGTGTGTGTGGTGTCTACAGGGTCTCACTACACAGATTGGACTTGTAATGATCCTCCTGTTTTCAGCCTCCCAAGTGCTGGGATTATAGGTGCGTGCCACCACGCCCAGTCTCGGTCACCGGCTCCGCACGCCCTAGGGGAGGGGCCTGCATGGCATGTGGTGCCTGGGATTCAACTTCAGTCCCTGCGTTAGTTTGCTGAACTACCTGGCCTTTGCTGAAATTGAATTTTAATTTTTTGTAACAGCAACTTTCTCATCTTGAAAAAATGTTAAGGGGATCAGAATCAGAAAAGACGGCGAGGGTGTTGTACGGAGATTGCATTTGGGAAGTAGCAAAATCCTCTTTCATGAATCCTATGTGCTCTGCACCTGTTGGGAGGTAAAGTAAGAGCCTGATGGCTAGCTAAGCCTCCAAGTGATCATTTCTGTTCTCATTTGCATTGTAGAAGGAAGTTACAAATGGGCAATATTTATCTATTTTCTATCCAGAAGAAAACGCTTGTATTCCAGCTTTGGGGTCCCGCTTCATGATGAAAATGAATTGCTAGGCCACGCTACAGCTTTCTCCGCCAATGACATTCCCTCTGTGTTTGCTGAAGTGTAAAAATATCTCCATATGACC
Source organism: Ctenomys sociabilis (assembly GCA_004027165.1). Taxonomy (NCBI): domain Eukaryota; kingdom Metazoa; phylum Chordata; class Mammalia; order Rodentia; family Ctenomyidae; genus Ctenomys; species Ctenomys sociabilis. The sequence goes on along the minus strand of PVKA01004029.1, from coordinate 46,784 downwards.
AAAATCACTGTAAGGCACAAGCTAACTCTAATAAGCATTGATGCATAAAGAAAAAATAACCTACCCTGAGGCTGCACCTGCCTGGTAAAAGGATAGAACACAATATATGAGATCGGAAGGAGGTGCTGAGGGAAATTTTGTTTATTCTAAACCATAGTCATTAGTTTTAAATCTTCAGAAAGAATGAAAGTCAAGAAAGAAATTGTCAGGAGGGGACAGAAAATTATGTTTTGAGTTATTTGTTTGAGAATTTGCAGAAAATTAGAAGGAAAAATAAGAATAAGAAATGAACCAAAAAAGAAAAAGAAGTTATAATAGGATGATCAGAAAATCCAACATGGGCATGGCTCATGTATTTTGTCCTGGGGAACAGGATCACAGATGCAGAAAGGGTGGAACTGGAGGTTTTCAGATGTGATTTTCTCTTCAACAGAAGGTATAGTTTTCAGACCACATGATTCGGCAGACTCTCCATGCAGTATTTTGGGTGTTAGAGGAATAGTAAGGTACAGAAACCAAGTTTAAATCCCTTCTTTCAAAACCAGTTCATGTGCTTAATTCTTTTCTGTGTGCTTGGCTTGAAGTGCACTACAGCAAACAGAGACATTGTAAATCAGAGTTCATTGAGGGCATGCATTAAACTATGCAGTCCTGATGACTGTGTACCATGGGCATGGGCATGGTGGCCAGGAGAGTAGGCTCTTTCTAATGATGCTTTACGTACATTAACGTGCTTATTCCTTATGAAGACCCCAGAATTGGAAACTTCTGTCATTATCCCAGTTTACAGGTGGAGCTAAAGTGGGGGAGAGGAGGGGGTCATTCCAGACCATGTGCTCATTTGAGCAGGTGGCAGAGTGGAACTGAGCTACAATGGTTTGCTTCAGGGCCTAGAGTTTCTATTTTTGGTTGTATTGCTTCTCTAAACTCATACATATGCTTTTAAAAAGCACTGCTCCTTTTCTAGTACATTAGGGTTTATACTGCTGTGTAGGTGATATTTTGAAAACCTTTGGCTTTCAGGTGTCCTAAGCCAGCTGACGTGGGTCCCTATCTGGTAAGTACCATAGAAGGCCAACCCGGTGTAGATGTTGGCTCTTGTGTGTACAGAGTGCCATCCATATTGCATATCCTAAGATACACAGCCATATGTTGAACAATTAACCTAAAGGGACATGCTCTTATGACAATGTCTCAGGGAAAAACCACCATTGGTTTGTAGATTCTCATTACCTGGAAGGATGTGCTTGGAGCAATACAAAGAAGGAAAATTCAGCTACTGGGGTCACTAACTCAGCACCTCGTTCCCTTTGTTATCTCCTCTGCATTTCCACTTCTGTCTCTTACTTTTCTAGACCTTTGCTCATGCTAAACAATACAAAATTTGTTCTCACCAAGAAGTTTAAAACCGTTGATATGACTGATGTCAGACAGTGCTGGGTCTTTTCCTGAGGGCACATTTTCCTTTAATAATTTTTACTACATCTGAATTAAAAATTATTTGAGTTTGATGAAACCTTAAGAAACCCCCCAACCAGCAGAGATGGGGGCCTGTGCAGCTATGTTTATTTCCCTGGTATAATTAAATACTAAACATACAGATTATTAACAAGTGATCAAAGCATCTTGTAAAGACGAAAAATTTTAATGTAAAATAAATAAATTTATATAGTTCCAGATTCAACTTTAAAATTCATCTTTAAGAAACTATCATTCATTTAGTTTTGATGATCAAGGAATAATGTCCAAAATTTTCCTTAAATCATACTTGTCTCTTTTCAACTATGTACCTCTGTGAGACTGGTCAATTCTTTATATATTTCAACCAAAACAACACATACAAACAGACTTAATTGGAGCCATTTTTCTTCTAACATACCATATATTAAAGGGATTTGCAAAACCTGTAAAACTATGTTAGTCTTTTCGTTAATATTTTATGTTTTGGTAAATGAAATTATTTTTCAATAAGTACATATAATTTGTGTTATTTGTTACACACTTATAATGGCCATTTAAAATAAATGAATAAATAAAATGTCTAACACTTCCATTTCAATCTCTAATACAATTTATCTACAATAATCAAAGCTTGTTTTTGTTCTCACTATTTCTTTGTGAGGATAAATTGGTCCAAAGTATGGAAATTTTACTAATTTTTGCTTGAGACTGCTGGCCTTAGTGGCTAGAAGATCCATGGTACCCATGCAATAGTTATTCTCAGTAGTGCAGGTATTATAGGATCGGAATCACAGGACTGAGCCAGGCCACATCTCACCCATTTACTAGCTGTGTGATCACAGCTGAAGGGTAGCATCCCTCGCGACCCTTGCACTGAGGGGGCACAATTGCCTCTCAGAGCACCGGGAACTTGTGTGCCTTGCCCCAAGTAACGTGCCTTCCCCGGTGTCTGAAATGCAGTAGGCCATAAACACACAGAACCACACTTCTGCTTCCCGGGTGCCTGTATCCTCTCTGCTATTTTGTCCTATTTTCTCTAGTACCTTATTTTTCTTCCAATGTAGTGAGGAAAAAATACTGGCTTATTTTTATACTCTCTCTAAATCCTTCTTTGTGAAAAGAATTTTCTAACGAAAACAATACCTATTTCTTGAGTGTTTTTCAAATGCCATGTTAGTCTAGCTAACCAGAAGTTAGTCTCTTTGTGTTAATTCATTTAATCTCCACAAGAACCCTAAGAGTAATATATATTATATATTATATACTATATATATAATTCAGCTAAGACACACTTACACACACACACACACACACACACACACACACACACACACATATGATCACATAGCTTAGGAAGTGTTGGAGTCAGGATTTGAACCCAGTTCAGAATCCTGTATTCAGGAATCCAGTGATTTTACATGCATCCAGTTAATGTACAACCAATAGAAAATTGACTTAGTCCCCTTAATGTCTATTCCATTTAGAGATTTCAGCTGTGCCTTGTCTCCTCTGACATCATTCTCCCTATTGAGAATCCGAAAGCCCACCTTCATTTCAATGGGTGGATCTGGCCAGCACACCGAGTCCTGTCCTTGAAAGAAGTAGCTCTCTGTGACTCAAGCCACTTAAATACATTGTGGAAATTGCCTCTGGCAGATAAAGAGAAACAACATTTTCCTTCCAGTTGATCAACTGCATTGAATCCAAATGGGCCAGTGCACAGTACTCTGTTGTTATCAACTGCCTCTGTTGACTCTCTTTAATCACCAAGTTTGGAAAGAGTGGAGAGTTGACATTCTTTGTTTAGATCAGTATGTTTGCATTGACAGATATTGGAACTTTTTTCTTTTAAACAATTACATAATTGTCCAACCCACTGTTTATACTCTCAGTAGTAATCTCAACACATCATCATTTCCAGAAGAGATGCTGTAAAACTGTCAGAGGAATCTGAACAAGCCATTGATTGGTGCCAGGAGAATACTTCTATTAATTTATTTCTTTTTTGTTCTGACCTAGGTATTAAACGACTGTCATTATTGGTTTCATCTCCTGTGTGTAATCAAGTTAATTCACTTCATCAAATATTTTTCTACAATAAGACATTACTTGTATTATTTTCCCTCAGCTCAAGGAAAAGCTTAGATTCATAGAATATTAACATCGAAGGAGCCCTAAGGGACTGTGGAGTTGGCCTCTAATTTTACAGGTGGGGAAATTACTGGCAAATCATTCACAGCAGGACCAGATGCAGGGATCTGAGGTGAAGAAAGATGGTATTTCTTTTCTATTCCTTTTGATAAATTTCTTTATCAACTCTAGTGACCCAGTTCCCTCAGAATTCTGTTTCCTTCACTGTCTATTTCTTTTCAATTCTGTCCTTTTCTTTCAATCTTGGCATCCATGTAAGCATGAGACTGTCTCCTTTATACCCCAAAAGTATCATTCTTGTGTTTCCAATGCAAGGTGAAGCCTTTCACTGGGGACAAGCTGAAGTAAGGAAGAGTGAGGGCAGTGTCTCATAAGGAGAATATTAGATTTCTTTTCTTTATTTTTGCACATGTCTTTTGACCAAGTATGGCAACTCCTACCTTCTAGTGATTTCCACTGTGATCTCTGTATCTTCAACACACCTCCCAGTTAACCTTTTCTGTTTTCTGTCAAGGTCTGTACCAGTAATAGGGGACATAGTTCTTTAATATGTCTCTACATTGGACTGGGAATATAGCTCAGAGGCATAGCACCTACCTGGAAAGTGTGAATCCGTGAGTCTGATTCCCAGCACCAAAAAAGAAAAAATAATAAAATAATTCTAGCAGAATATTCTTGGCCAGGGAGATAGCTCAGTGACAGAAGTGCTTTCCTGGTAGATGCAAGGCACTGAGTTTGATTCCTGGTCTGAAAAAATATAAATGTCCCTGTGTTGTTCTTAGTCCATCACTCCCTAAGGCCTTAATTTCTATTAGTTTCAGAATTTTAGTTCATTTTCCTAATTAAAAATAATTCTTTTCCTAATAGGAACTCTGATATCAACCACAAAATAATACATTTTTTCTACCATATTATGTTACAAACTGAAATGTATTAAATGGATTTGTTTTGTTTATAATTTTATTTTGAAGAATAAAAATAAGAGCAAGAAAAACAAAAGCAAAGAAAGAAATGGTAACATATAACAACACATACGTTACAGATTTTCAAAACTAGAATAGCTGATTAACATTGATTGATATATTATCTATTTTTATCATCAAATCTGTTGATCAGATTAACAGATATAGTTATGTGACATTGAATATTAATGCATGCTGTCAAGAAATCTTAAATCTTTATTCTCGCATTTTCTTTTATTACCTTTTAAAACAATTTACTTTAAAAAGAAAATATTATTAATTGATATAACATCAGAAATGGTACATGTTTAGAAGACCAAAATGACAGGTATTTCAATCATGATTTTAGTATTGCACATTGCCGTCCTCAATGTAGTTGCTTAGTTCACAGATATCAGTATAGAGAGTCAGTCATGGTGAGATTTCTACCCATTAACTGCTATTTTCAAAAACCTGGTGGAGATTCTTAGGGCTATTGCCAATATCATGCTGATTTTATCACAGTAACTTTGTAGTATAATTTCAAGTAAGGGATTTCATTGTCTCCAGCCTTGCCTTTGTTACCCAGGACTGCCTTTGCTCTTCCAAGTCTTTTCTGCTTCCAAATATATTTAGGAATGCTTTTTCTAGATCTGTGAAGCATATTGGTGGCATTTTCATAGGGATTATATTAAATCTGTTTAACAATTTTGGGAGTAGGGTCATATTCACAATGTTGGTTCTTCCTATTCAGGAACAAGAAATATATTTCCACTTTCTCACATCCTCTTCAATCTCATTTTTCAGAGTATTGTAATTTCCATTGAATAGATCTTTTACATCTTTAGTTAAATTAATTCCTAAGTATTACATTTTTTGCAGTGCTATTGTAAAGGGTGTTGTTTCTCTAATTTCTCTCTCAGTGTATTTATTATCTGTGTAGAGGAATGCAATTGACTAATTGACTTTTGGGTATTGACTTGTAACCTGCTATGCTACTGAATTTGCTTATTTATTCTAGAAGCTTCTTAGTGGACTTTTTTGGTTCTGACAAGTAGAGTATCATGTAATCTGCAAATAATGATAGTTTACCATCTTCTTTACCCATTCACATTCCTTTTATCTCTCTCTCTTGTCTAATGGTGCTAGCTAATGATTCCAGAACTGTAATGAGTAGCAGTGGTGACAGAGGACATCCTTGTCTTGTACCCGATCTAAGAGTACAAGATTTCAATTTTTCCTCATTTAGAATTTTGGTAGCAAATGGATTGTCATAGATGGCTTTTATCCGATTGAGGTAGAGGTCATCTATTCCAGCTTTGTATAGGGCTTTGATCATGAATGAATGTCACTTGTGATGATCATGTGGTTTCTCAATTTGGCCATACTGATATAGTGTATTATATTTATAGATTTGCATATGCTGAAGCATCCTTGCATCTCTGGAATGAATCCTTCCTGTTCTTGGTGTATGATCTTTTTGATGATTTGCTGTATTCTATTTGCTAGGATTTTATTGAGGATTTTTGCACCTATGTTCATGAGGAAGATTGGACTGTAGTTCTCTTTTTTAGTTGTATCTTTCCCTGGTTTTGGTATCAGTACAATATTTGCCTCCAGGTACAATTTTGGAAGGATTGCTTTCTTTTCAATTTCACTGAAGAGTTTGAGGAGTATAAGGATTATATCTTCTGTACATTTCATATAGAATTCAGCTGTGAATCCATCAGGACTTGGGATTTTCTTTGTGGGTAAGTTTTTCATTACATTTTGAATTTCATTGACTGATATTGGGTTATTGATAGTCCTTATATCTTCTTGATTTAGTTTTGGTAATTTGTACCTTTCTAGGGATCTGTCCATTTCTTCTGTGTCTTCAATTCTGTGCAAGTAAAGATGTTCAAAGTAGCTACTGGTGATTTCCAAATTTGCACAGGGTCTGTGGTAGTTTTGCACTTTTCATTCCTTATTGCTTGAAATGGAGTGTTTTGTTTCCTCTTTTTGATGAGGTTAGCCAGGGCCTTATCAATTCAATTTAATCTTTTAAAGAACCATCATTTTGATTCGTTAATTCTTTATATTGTGTTCTTTGTCTCAATTGCATTAGTTTCTACCCTAATCTTTATTATTTCCTCTCTTCTCTGGGCTTCGGGCTTGCTTTGCCCTTCTTTTTCTACACATTTGGGGTATAGCATCAGGGCATTTATTTGTTCCCTTTCTGTTTTTCTAATGTGTGAGTTAACTGTTATAAATTCTCCCCTAAAAGCTGCTTTTATTGCATCCCACAAATTCTGATAAGTTGTGGTTGAATTTTTGTCGAATTGTAAATATTGTTTAATTTTTTGTCTAATTTCATCTGTAACTCATTGGTTGCTAAGGAGGTATTACTGAATTTTCATGTGTTTATGACATTTCTGTGTGGTTTTGTTTTGTCATTTATTTCAAGCTTCATTACACTGTGATCAGATAATATATATGGGATAGTTTCTATTTTCTTGCATATAGTTAAACATGACCTATTGATCGATGTGTGGTCTATTTTAGAAAATGTCCTATGTGCAGCTGAAGAGAATGTATATACACGTGTGGTTGGGTGGAAAACTCTGTATGTGTACACTAAGTCAATTTGTTCAAAGTTCTGGTTCAGTTCTGCTGCCTCTTTGCTAACTTTTTGTCTGGTTGACCTATCTTCTTAGGATAAGGTGGTGTTAAGATCTCCTGTTAATACTGTGGTATTGAATATTAGATTTTTCATCTCCATTGGTATTTGTCTTATATAGTTTCGTGCTCTATATGTTTGGTGAATGCATATTTATGTCTGTTACCTCTTCTTCTTGTATTTTTACCCCAACTCATATGTAGTGGACTTCTTTATCTCATTTGATCACTCTTGGTTTGAAGTTCATATTGCCTGGGAACAGAAATGCTACCCTGTTTTTTTCTGAGCTGCTGGGGCATGTAGTATTTTTTTCATCTTTTGACTTTGAGTCTACAATTTCATTAGATGTTAAGTGTGTTTCTTGTATACAGTATATTGTTGGATTTTGCTTCTTAATCCACTCTGCCAGTCTATTTTTTAATTGATGAATTAAGTCTGTTTTTAGTGGGGGCTATAACTGAGATGTATTGACTTGTGTTTCACATGTTATTATCCTGCTTTGGTTACCTATTTTTCTCATGTGTTTAATTCTTATCCTTATTTGGTGTGTTTTTTTCTGTTTTCACTTGTGGAGTTGTGGTCATCTTGATCCTTCTCTAGAATATCTTTTAGTATTCTGTGTAGGTTTTGTCATCATGAAATTCTTTAGTTTTTCTTTGTCATGAGAGTATTTCACTTTCCTGTTAATCTCAAAAGAGATTTTTGCAGGGCATATTAGTCTGGGTTGTAATTTTTTTTTCTTGCAAGAGCTGTAGTACTTTGCTCCATGCTCTTCTTGACTTGATGGTTTGCCAAGAGAAATCTGCTATTATTCTGATGGATTTACCTTTAAATTTGATCTATTTCTTTTGTTTAGTGGCTTTTAGTATACTGTTTTTGTGCTGAATTTCTGGGATCATGATTAATATATGTCTGGGTGTGTTTTTAATTGGTTTGATGTTATTTCAAATTCTATATGCTTGAGTTACTGAATGTCAGATTATTTCTCCATATTTGGGAAGTTTTGTGCTATTACTTCTGCCCATATTCTTTTCATATCATTTGTATTGACTCCTCTCTCTCCCTCTACTTTGTCAGAACCTGGGATTGAACTCTCTCTCTCTCTCTCTCTTTCTCTCTCTCTCTCTCTCTCTCTCTCTCTCTCTCTCTCTCTCTCTCTCTCTCTCTGGCAGAATCTGGGATTGAATTCAGGCCCTTGCACTTGCCAGGAAAGCACTTATTCTATTGAGCCATCTCCCTGGCCCTTGACTCCTTTCTCATTTATGTCTATTAGTCTTATGTTGTTCATCTTTACCTTATCTTGCAGATGTTGTATTATTTTTTCCTGCAACATGCTTGTTTTTAAGAGGTCTTTTCTTACCTTTTCTTAGCTGCAATCGTGTCTTCACAGTCTGAAAGTCTATCTTTACTTTCATCCAAACTTTTTTTGCCAGCTTGTGATTGAGACTGTAGTTTCCTGTATATCTCTTTGAATCTGCTTCATGCATTCTATTTCTTTCCTATATTGCTCATTCAAGGATTCCATCATTTTTCTATTCTCCTCTATTCTTTTATCAGTGTTTTCTTTAGAAACACTTAGTAATATTCTCTCATTGCAGTTATCATTTGTGTTTTTACTTCTATTTCTGATCTGATTTCCTCTATACTTTTCTGCAGTTGTTTCTTTATTTCAGACACTATCATTTCAGAGATTTGAGGAGTATGAGTTCCAATTTCTTCTATGCTATTGTCGCCTGCATTTGTTTGGGAAGGGCTCAGAGCCTGAGAATGTATTTTGCTCCTTGTCATTTTGTATAGCACTGTCCTCTGACCTGTGGTGCAGAATTTTGGTGCATTTATTAGCTTAGCACCTACTGATATTATTCCCCAAATGAAGTTAGGTGGTTAAGGCAGCTACAGTTTTGTATTTACAGTACTATAGTTAGCAACACTAATAATGGATAGTAAGATTTAGCAAATGACAATGTTTTGTAACTAGTACCATAAGAGCAAACATTATGACTGCATAGCTAAGCAGATATTAAATAGGGAATTTATATTTAAATTAGTACCTGTAAGTTCTGTCTGATCACCTCCCCTCTATGTTTTATTCTCAACAATTTTATTGAAGAACAAATAGCAGTGAGACAGTTTCAAATCAAATTAGTAGAACAGATTCAATAATTGATACATTGCATATTGTTTTCTTAGCAGTTATTTGTTGTCCAAGGTGCAGACATGATATTCTATTTATAAACACTATTAGAGCACATCCCTTTAATCATTGAATTAAGAGAAAGTAGCTGTATATCTATCTTTTTTTAAAAAGCTGATTTATAGTACAGTTTCAATAATTAATACTTTTTACATTGTTATCTTCCTTGTGCTTATCCATAGTACAAGAAGCAGACAGGATATCCTGCCCAAACACTATTAGTGCAAATCTTTCTTCTCATAGAATTACATGAAAGTAGCTGAATATTTATCCTAACTGTTCTGTACAAATACAGAATGGTCTTTCTTTTGTATCTTCTTTTTTTTTTTTTTTTGTTTAGTTCTATCAGAGATGGCTATTCTATTGGCATTCAATTATTATAGGTACTTGAATTCAGTGAAACACTCTAACACAATCCAGAAGTCCACAATAGTAGTCTGTTATCCACAGAAGTTGTTGACTAGAGCCAT
>PVKA01004029.1:0-36808 GCA_004027165.1 Ctenomys sociabilis | reverse complement strand
GCACTGGCAAGATGTTCTGCTCAGGGATTAGCTGGCTGGGTCTTGCTCCTAGCTTCTCTAAAGGGAGTTCCACACCAGGCTGTCCACTTGAGGAGGTTCAGGTGGGCAGTGGGTAACACACACCAGGTCTGTCTGGTGTGCAGTGCTGGCTGTCAGGCTGGGTTTTGAACAATTATGAAAATACTTTATTCTATAAAGCAAGGTCAGTGTCCTCTAGTTTAAGCTGACATTAATAAATTCCTTAGGAAAAAATAAATAAAAAACAAACAACAAAAATCCCCCAAAATGCCTTAGAATTGGTCACTTAAACAATAAGCATGAAGGCTGTTGAGTCCAAGAGCAAGGCAGAAAAGATTCTGTGTCTCATAAAGGACACTTCTTGATTTGCAGATCATTGTTTTCTCAATGTGTCTTGATAAGGCCCAGAGAGATCATTATTCATGCATCTGTTCCTATAAGGTCACTAATCCTGCTGGCAAGGGCTTCATTTTCATGACCTAGTCACTTCCCAGAGGCGTTACTTCCCAATACTAGCACACAGACCAGCAATTAGAGCTCATCGTAGGAATGTGGACATAAGAGTCCACAAACATGCGGTCAAACACAGCAATTAAATAAGACAAAACCATTTTTTTCTGGAGAAATCAATGAGGCAAGATTGAGAATCAAACATATTTAGCCAATAGAGCCACAAGGAGGTTAAGACAGAACAGTTACAAAGCTGAGGAGTAGCAGGTGCCCGAAGTTCTTGGAGCCCATGACAGGTGATTGGAAGAGAAGTACAGGAGCAGAGAGGAGTACTCTTCATGTATCTTAGTAAAAGACTTAGTAGGAGCACAAGGTGCTAGAATTTTTTTTCTCATTTTTGACCTCTGTCTACACAGATTCTCTGTCATCTCTTGTCCCACATGAGTTGAGCTATAGCATCCCCTTTCTTGGAAACTTGTTATTCTAAGGTATACAGACCAATATGAACTTAAAAGATCAGGAAAACAGACCAGTAGCTCAAGGTCTTAGTGCAGAAATGTGTGGAGGGACAGTAAGGCCTGATCTCAAGTGACAAGTAAGGACCAAGGTTTTTCCCATGATGCCTTGCCACTTACTCAACTCTATTTTTAGATCCAGCTGACTAGTCATCTAGTCAGATTATTGATTCCAAATCTAAGAGGGAGCATTCTCACCATAAAATCTTTCTTCCCAGTTCCCTTTAAAAGAAACATAAGCAATTCACAGTTTTAGCATATTTCCAGTGCAGCATAAAGTTTATTACAAAAAATCAAAATACCAATATTTTATTGATAGAGATCAGAGAAACTGGTGGAGAAGCTCCACATTTATGAGAACTGGCTATAATAATGTTCAGTTATTCCTCACCATCTGTGCGAACATGGAAATAGCCTCATTATATGTAAACACATAATAATAGTAGTTATTAAAATTTGATTTTCTTTGTACTGTACTCAAACAAAAGGGAAAGTAGAGAAGCTAAAATATATTTTCTATGAATGTGGAATTAGGCAAACAATTAGATGTAAAAGGAAACTGTTGAGTTTAAAAATTCTTTCCAGAATATCTAAAATGATATTTGAGAATCCAAGATTCCCAAGAGACAAACTAAGCTATTGATCATGCAGTAATTACCAGGAACCTTGATATCCAGAGTAAAGCAGTCTGCATACAATGCAACCAGCAGGCTACCTTAAGAAGTCCTGGAGCACACTAAGTCCCTGGTGTCCACCAATACATGCTAGCATTGCACTGTTTATTGGGTAGGAAAAGGGCTCAGTCCCTACCATTGGAATTTGGCTTTTACAAGCTCTGTTTTGACTCAATCCTGCTCTCCTTTGAATAGTACAAAATAGAACAAGTTTGTTGAGTCTCTGCTATGCTCTGTCATATGCTCTATACTTGTCATGCATGTAGGCACACACATGTATGTGCTGTATCATTAATACAACTCTCCAGAGGAGCGATTGCTAACATTTCCATTTTACGGATCAGGCAAAACGATTGGGAGAGTTCTCAAGAGCATACGTAGTGCTCAGCTGAGGATCATGATTTCCCATAGTCAACCCTTCTGTCCTTGCACCTTCTTGTTTGTCTTGGCCTCTGCTAGAGAGGCTTGTGTCGAGTTAATGGCCTCTGCAACCTTTCCTTTGGTGGACACTGTAAAAAAGCAGATACACTTTGAATCATAGATTTGTGTTTCATAATCACAGCCATTCATTCTTCCTGCATAATATTTTAAAATTCTTTTGAATATGAGCTGCCTTCATATCTGTAAACTGAATCTTGCAAACTGACATTTAGCAATCAGTGGAGACGTTATGATAATTCTACATCCTTTAATATTTTTGTCAGAATTTTAAATACCTTTACTTTTAGTTGTAAATACTATACATACATATATATATATATATATATATATATATATGATGAAGATAGTTAAACTATTACATATTTAATGGAGTGTAACTTAGAAATAGTATTGAGAACAAAATAGTTTGTTTCATTATAAAGAAAAATCAAGAATAGTATAGAGAGTGCTACTTTCTTATTATAAAACTTAAGACATGGAATAAGCAATATTTTTGTCCAATGTCACTCCCACTCCTTTTTGTACTAGAATTGATGTTTCGCTTGACATCCTTTGTGCCTTCAACATGATGTAGCATATCTGAGATTTTTCTGAATGTCGAGTGTCCCTTTTTCTATCCCTTTCTTCACAGCCACTACCTTCTTTTGTGTAGGTAGAATTCACCTTCTGAGCTGCTCTGGCTGCACCTGCACCATTTACCTGACAGCACCACCCGCATTTCTTCTGCAACTTCTTATGTGTCTGGTGGAATTTCATATCCAGTGCTATCCATTTTGTTTCTTTGTTGAACACCGTTGGCCAGTTTTTGCTTAGGTTAGTTATTTTTGTAAAATGTCATGTGGCTTCATCACTGTGAGACAGGAGACAATGCACCTACAAGCTTCAGTGCCTGTCTGGAACTTGAATCACACAAGCTCAGGGGCCAAGCAGCAGTGTGTCATGAAAGAAATGCTTAGGCTGATGACTGACTGTGATGTACAGGACATCTGTTTAGGTGACGTTTTGTGGAATGAAGAGCATGCAACTAAATTTGTACTTTACATAGTTTTTTATACTTGCTATCCCACGGAAACTGAAATTCAAACAAAGTCATCAGGGAACTGGCATTATTTAACTAAACCATGATGACTGGAACTTCTATGATATAACCATGCACAGTGGGTGCCAGCTGTGTTCACATGATCAGTCACTTAAGCAAGAATAAGTAGAGCCAGGCATGGTGATGCGTGCCTGTAATTCCGGCATGCTGCAAGCCTGAGGTGGGGATCACAAGTGTGAGCCCAGCCTGAGAAACTTTGCAACTTAGAGAGGCTCTGAGCTGAATAAAAACATGAAAAAGAGCTCAGGATGAGCTCAGTGCAAAGGCCCCACATTCAATCTCCAGTACCATCCAATAAACATACAGATAGATGAATAGGCAGGCAGACAGACAGACAGATGGACAGACAGATGGTAATGGGGGCGTTCTGAGGTGCGCTACACTTGCTTGGTCATACTGACTGCTTTTCCTGGCTACATCCCTGACTGCCAGGGCAGTAGCTGGCGGTGCTTTACCAGATGCAGGAGCTGGATTGCTGGCTTCGCGCCTGCTCTGTGCCCTCTGCTCGTGCCTGCGGTGCGCCTGTGTTTCTGTCTTCCTTCCTTTTCTCAGCTTGCAAAATTGTAGTAATTACCATACCTGTCTTGGAAAATTTTGTGAGCCTTTAAAGAAAGAATCCATGTAAAGTCCTAAAATGTTTCCAACACAGAGTAAGAGACCAGTAAGTTCTTTCTATGCTAATTTGTATTTTATTATTCATAGTTAAGAGGCTCTGGAAATATTTTATCATAAATATTTGTTGTTCTGCAATAGGTCAGGTGCTAGCTGGCCAGACGGAAGCTGTTTCTCCCCCAGACCTCACACTCTAGTGAGAAAACAAATAGAAACGTAATTATGATTTGCCATTTAAAAAGTAAAAATAAAAAAGATGAAACATAAATTCAAAAAAGATAAATATATACTAACAGAAGCAAAAAGTGTCCAGTAAATCATGTCTAACATTGTTAAAAGTGAGATTATAAAGCTGCTAAGGGTAGAAAAAGACAAGTCAATTTCCTGGAGTGCCTCAGAGCTCCGTTCTTGCTTCAGGCATCGTGTGAAAGAGTGACTCTTAGTCTGTCCCCAGTGCACATCTGTAAATCTGCTGTTTAGAGAATTATTTCCATGATCATGTATTTGTCCAGTTCCCGAAGTCAAAGAAAAAACCCCGCTCTCACTAATATTTACTTATTGCTGTTAGCAGATCTCCATGTTGAAGGGCAGTTGGCCACTTCACCACCCATGGGGAGTTTTATCTTCTTTTAGAGATGTATTTGTTTGACTATGTTATCCCAGGCTTTCTTTATGGTAAGTCAAGGTATTTGCTCATATAAATATTTCAGAAAGCAATACACAGAGCGTAGGAAAGAATGCTTGAGGAGGAGACAGATTTATGTCTATTCTCTTCCTATACCACTTAAATTTTTTCTTCCTGTTTTTTAAACAGGGAAAGAAAAAGGACAGGCTAGTTCTAAAAATACTTCATCTGTGCAGTCTTCCCGGATTCGAAGTGTCTCTTGGAGGGTGTCTGGCTCCTTCCTGTAGAAGGGTCAGGAAGGTCTCCTGCCCTCCGGGGTTGATCTCATGCAGGGCTGCTTTCCTTCGAGCTGTGAGAGGAAACCCTAAGATACAGCTCCTGCTGCTTTGAAAATCTAGTATTGTGGCAAAGGTTTGACGATTCTTTGAAGAGTGTGGAGGAAAGAGGTTTCAGGAGCCAGCCAAGTGTTCGGTGGGTTATTCTGAAGGTTGCCTGTGGGTGGGAAGGTTGCCTGGGGTGCCCCTCCCTCCTCGAGGTGGAGCGCTGAGACCTGGGGAGGGGGAGTTTCTGAGCCCCACGTGGCAGGTCAACCACTGGGGGAATGTGTGAAGGAAGTGACATGAGGCTCAAGCCAGGCAGTGGTGATCCCGAGGAGCTGTTTTTTTAATTCCCTCAAGCCCTGAGGAACATGAAGTGCCAGGTCTTGCCTCTATGCAAACGGCCAGAATGGTGCTGGCTGCAGCAGCTCCCTCCTCCCAGTCTTCCACAGGGCTAAGAGCAGGAGTTAGATTTTCTTTTCTTTCTTTTTTTAATTAATCTTATAGAGAAAGAACTAGCAATGAGACAGTTTCAAAACCCATTAGAAGGACAGTTTCAATAATTAATACATTGTTGTCTTTGTAGTGGTTATTCATAGTACAAGGTGCAGACATAATAGCCTGTGCAAACACTATTAGTAGGAATCTTTCTTTTCATTGAAGTAAGAGAAAATAGCTGTATGTCTATCCCAACTATTTTGTATATACAGATACAAAATGGTCCTTCATTCATATCACCTTTTATGTTTAGTTTTGCCAGAGATGGGTACTCCATTGCTATTCATATATTGTAGATGTGTAAGTTCAACAAAATAATCCAATATAGTCCAGTAGTCCATAATAGTAGTGGGTTATCTGTAGGACTGGCAATGTCAGAAGTTGTTGACTTGAGCCTTTTACAGCTCAGCATAGTAATATGACTTTACTTTTTATACCTTGTTTTTATACTTTTCTGCTGGATGGTTAAGACCAAGATAAAGCAAGACCTATATAACAAAAAATGTAACTTTTGTGTCTAATAATGTCAACCAAGTCCCCTCAGGATTTATCCTGAAACCCTTTACTGCAGTTTGTAGATCCTTTGTCAGTGTCAGCCATGTGGAAGAGTCACAGCTATTGCTTGACCAATTTGATCTCTGTGAAAGCCTGAGAGAATGTTTTCTAGGAGTCAAATTTTCAGTGAAAACCATACCTCCTCTTTGGTTGCTCAGGTGGGCATCTGGGGGAGAAGCATACCACAAACTTCAGTATTTTCACTTGGCAAATAGTAGTGCAAACATCTTCAGCCAGGATGTTAATTTTGAAAGAATGCTCTAACACACTAAAGCAAATGTTAAAGGGGGAAAGAGAGTCAGCAACCAAGGCATTGAGGTATTTGTGTCAAAACTAGAGATTATTTTAGTCTGGTGTGTGTTTAATGAGAAGGTACTTTGTGCCCCGTTAGGGCTGCTGGCTATGACTGTGCAGCATGTGGACTGCACAAAAGCATGTGGCTATTCACAAAGAAAGCACACTGGCGATAGAGGCATGAGAGCCCAACAGGAATTTGGACACTGAACTATTTAGACTGCCCCTCTTCTAGCAGAGGAAAAAGCAGGCGTGTCAGTAGGCACAAGGTAACAGTGTGTTGGACATTGTGTATGTGTGGAGCCGTAGGTGCATGAAAGAGGCCTCTCACCCACAGGGGCCCTTACTGGAGGGTAGCAGCTGACCACAGCCTCAGGAATGACCTTAGAGGCAGATTTCTGGACCACGAGAGCTTTTTCAGACAAAGAGGAGGAGGATGGCATCAGTTCCGGGGTGCTGCTGACTATGGCACTTTCTAGCTTCCACTGAACCCAGTTTCAGTGGGGGACATCTGGAGGAAGAGAGGGGAATGGGGCTGGGAGATGGAGGAAGCTCCCCTTGAGTTCAGGGGACCATGCTCAAGATGGGAGCAGTGGCCCAGTGCACTTAAGAAAGCAGGGGTGAGGGTAGCAGGACCCACTTTCTGAGAGAACCATGTAAACCTCAGGCCCAGACTGATTTGAGAGGAGCAAGAGGAGAGAGAAGAGACCACCAGCGAGACTGCTGAGACTGAGCCTTCCACTGCAAATTTTCCTCAGGAAACATGTGCATAGCTGATTTAAACAATATTTAGATGAATTAAAGGGCAATTACTTAGAATTGAAAGTAAAGTTAAATGAATGACCTTAGCTATATATCCATTTGGTGAAGAAATCACATGGAAAAGAATTACTCTAAGTGCCTTTGAAAAACAATAAATGGATTGTCAATCTTAGCACAATATACCCTAAGGAAAAAATCACTGCCAACATTTTTTTCTTAAACAATTTTCAGTAATCAAATTGTTGGGGGAAATGTTTATATAATTATTCTGAGAATTTTGTTCTAGTTTGTACAAAGCCATGAAAGAATTGTCATTTTAATGGCTCCTTCTGTTCTTGTATTATGGATTGTACAGACTTTAAGTAATGATTTATTTTTCCTCAGAAAAACATTGTAATGGGCCTTTTGGCACAAACAGGTTAGACTCAGAGGTAATCTGTAATGGAAAGATAGGGACAAAAAGAGCACAGTTATTCTATAATTAAACACTAAGAATTGTTCTGTTTTCTCTTAGCACCTCAAAAAGGAAAAGGGTGGAAGAGGGGCTAGACTTGTGAAGAAAGATGGAAAAATGAAGACAAGAGAAGGTGGCTCTGAAGATAGAGATGGTTGTGGAAAAAAGAGCAAAATGGCCGCCAGCCTTAGGCTGGGAAGAAGAATCAGTAGGGTGTCTCCTGAGGAGGAAGCGTCCAGAGAACCTCAAAATCAATGGGGCTGGTGAGAAGGCAGAGTTGGGAGGCAGGAGGGTGACATCAAGGTGTGTGCTCATGCTTTTGAGAACACCATTCAGAATGCCAGCTGAGGAGGGTGGACGAGCTAGCGACAAGTTAGCCAGAGTGCAGATGAATAGTTAGAAACAGAAGCTGAAGAGAAGGTGAAGCTGGATGTCCTGATATAAGATTAGCCAGGAAGTGTAGTGTGGCAAAATGTGGCAATAAGATATTGTCCCTCTAGATGAGGAGGGAGCCAGTCTTAGTGTGATGCAGTGTACACACTCACAGCAGCTCTCTCTCCGTGCCTCTGGCAAGCCATGCCCCTTGTGCCTGTGAGGATTGTGGGTAAGTTATTGAATGTCCCTGAGCCTCCTCAGAGTTCTATTCTGGAATTTCCATTTGGTTTGTACTTGCTGCCTGACACTGGCTGGTGCCATCTGCTCCCAAACACATAGAGCTGACAGGAACGAAAATGTACATCTGCCCCACCTAGAGACGCCAAATTCACCTACTGTTGCTTGTTTCCATACAAAGTTGAAGAGGTTGATGAAGGGAAATGGGTAAAATCATGATAGTTCTTAATGTTTCCTCCTTTCTTATTCTATTTTCTCCTTTACCAACATCCCTATCCCTAGGAATCTCCTGCACCATTTGTTATAGAAGAATCATCTTGGGCTGTTTGCATTTTCCCGAAGCTTCTATTTGCCTGAGCCACTGACAGAGTGCCCTTGATGTGTTTGCCCTGCTCACCTGGGTAGTACCTGGTGGTGCTCGACAGGTTCCATGCAAGGAAGTCGGCCAAATCACAACCCTGCAGGGGTACTCTGAGTGTCCATGGGAGCACAGAGGGCCGAGAATCATTCAGTGATGATCAACAGTCCTTGGAGACACTTGGCATAACCCAAACATCAGGACAGCATTAGTCCCTAGTCACAGGATTAAACCTCAGTGCATAACACACATCTGTGGGGGCTCTCTTTTGAACTGTTTAAAAATCCCATTGATGTTGTGGAACTGAGCAAAAGCCCATTTTTCTGAAGCAATTGATCCCATTCCCCCACTCAGTGCTACCTTTCCCATTATAAATGGAGCAGCAGCTCTCCTTGGGCTGCTACCAAAAATCTTCTAAGGACCATCCATCACACAAATGAGAGTGCCTAATCACTTAAGCGCAAGGATTTTCCATCATTCTAAAGAAATTGATTCCCCTCAGTTTAAATAAGGAAATGTGTCTTTCTTTTAAAATATAAACAGAAGCAGCCACAGAAAGACTGCATCAAATGCAGCAGGGACTTTTTTCCCCATTCAGTAATTACTAGAGATTGTCATTTTCTTAAGCAACATAAAAAGGGACTACTACAAATTTTAACTGAAAGAAAAAAGTTAAAAAATTTGCTGGTTGTTTCTTTTCATCCCTAAAATGCAGCAAAATGAACAAAATGGTGAAATTCTACACAGACAAATAAATTTATCATGAAAAGTTTTTGCTATGCCTGTGCATTTGATTGTTTTATTATATTATCTGGTGCAGAAATCAACTGGAAGCTGCACAAAATAACAGCTTCACATAGGAGGAGATTATCTGTGATTTTTGGGGTTGACGTTCCCTTTCAACAGACAATTGTTTGATAATGATGCACTTTAATAACAATGCATTTAATAGTATCAAACAAAATATGATTTGGGTGGTAAACTTAAATAGTAACCTAATTTGTGTACAGAGCTCCACCAGATATCTTCCATTAGCCTTTGCTCTCTGCTTTAGAAGAGAGAGCTACTTGCAACTTATGCAGAGAAAAGTATGTCAACTGGCATTCTCAGTGCTCTTAAATAGCATTTTCTACAAATCAATAAATAAAAGCAAACAAATAAAAGATAATGTGCAAGAGGTGTGAACCCGCAGTTCATGGAAGAGGAAGGCTGGTGGCCAGCAGGCACAGGACACGGTGCTCAGCCTGGGAACAGGCAGAGCACCTCTGCCCTCTCCTCCTGCCCAGCAGATCAGCCCCAGGGTCTGGAAAACTGGACCAGGTGTGGGCTTGGAGTAAGGAACCGGGCATATTGATTGTGCCACTGACATCAGCCTGTGCTTCGAGGGACATTCTGGCATCATCCTGAAAAGCTGAATTTTTTTCTTTTATTATGAATTTTTTGTTCTTTTTGGCTAGCTCAGCCCACCATGGGGACGGGCTGGTTTGGCCTGTGGTGCCAGGGAGAAAACCCTGCACTTGTCTAAGCTTGCCTAAGCAGGCGCTGTAGTCCACTGAGCTACCTTGCCAGCCCCTGAAATTGTCTGAAAGTATAAAAGGTAGAGAAGACACCATTGGCATCTGTATATGTTCTCTGTGGCATGAAAAGTTCACTGTAAACATTCCCCGTGTATTTCTCCTTTTTCTTTCCTCCCAAAGGAAACTGCTCTGTTGCTACTTGTCATTTTTATGTTTATTTCAGTGCTTGGGCATTCAACTATATGCTAAGCCTTTAAATAGTGTTATTAGGTCATCTATTCTTTCCCTCAACTTTTTCTTTTAATTGTTTTTACCTTGTTTCACTTGAGCTCAATATTGTCTTCTTGGGAACTATTCATATACCTGTCTATCTATATATACATGATATATACGGCGGTATCTTGTTAATTTTTACTCTGTGTAGTGTTCCTTGGATACACACCTTAACTTATTTTTCAGTTCTGTACAGATGATTGTTTTATTTTTTCAGTGATTTTTAAATTACAATCAGAGCTGCAGTAAATGTTTTTGTGTAGATATTTCTTATTAGTGTGTTGTTTTGGGTGTGTATCACAGAATAGATTAGACGAAAGCTGCTCAAACTCTGTATACAGTTGAACTTTCTTAAAATATGGATTCTGATTAAGTAGATGTGGGGTTGGAACAGAAATACTGTTCTTCAAACAATCTGTGAGGTGAAGTCAGTTCCTTTTGTCCATGGGCCACAGGGGGAAGTTATGAAGTCTTACAGCTATTGGCTTCTCAGGTGGCTTCTGAGTACTTTCCTATGTCCATCCACCAATACAGCTTTCTCACATATCTCACCATAAAGTTCCTATGTGTAACTCTTTGAAGCTGGATGGACCACAATCCAGCTTCTCCCAGTCCACCAAATGTCCCACAATCAGGTGTTGAAGACACACCGCAGAGTCCTAAACTACCACAGTGCACTTGAATCTCATGCTAGATAATGTTACAGTGGCCCTCAGCCAGGTGCTGGCTCTGAGCTGGCTCTGAGCAGAGCAGCTATAGCAATGAAGAGAGACGGTGTGAATGGATATGAATGGCGTCTACCTAGAGGACAAAATGCTATGCTCCTTGTGTTCTGTTTCATTAACTGATTAGTGAAATTTTGTCTTCTTTTTGATGCATGTGCTTGTGTATGTACTTAAAGAGTAATAAGAATAGCTCTGCTTCCCCCCCAAAAAAGTAAAAAGAATGAGACGAATTGGCCTTGGAGTTGTGTGCCCTCTTTTCATGGATGGGTGCTGTCACCAGCTAGTTTTCATCCCAAGGTGGACACTCCTGTAAGTAGCCCCAGTGTTCTGGCCTCCTGAGCTCTCACCTGAGGGCCTCCATCCCCTGGGGTAGGCGGGACTTGTGCCTTAGTACTACCAAGGGAACAGGGCAACTGCAAAGGCATGAGTGGTCACCTGAGCATGGTAGTGTGATTAAGTTGTGCAAGACTGAAGCAGCCATCTGGCTTGAGCTTCTGGGCCCTTTGCTGGCTTTGAGATAGAAAGAAGTCATGGTGGGAACCACATGTGGCAAGGAATTGCAGGTGCAGCCAGCTTTTTGGAGAAGACAGTGGCCTTCCCCACAGGGACAGCCAGTGGAAGAGGAAAGCCTTCAGTCTCACAACTGCAGGGGCTAAACTCTGCCTGCACCAGTGTAAAGGCAGCAGCAGCTCCTGCTCCAGAGAAAAGTTCTACTCAAGAACACAGTCATGGCTTCTCTTGGCCAGACCCTTGGAGAAGACCTGAAAGGCCATGCTGACTCTCAACTCATAGAAACTGAGATCGCACGTGTGTTCCTGGGGCACAGTGACGGTGCTGAAGGGGTGTTGTTATACGGCAACAAAAAATTAACCCAGTAACCACCCATAAGGAGTACACATATGCACAATAGTTATATGTGCACACTTGCTCCAATCTTGCAAATTACTAAAGATGGTAATTTATATACCTGCCCCTTAGGGTTTTTTTTCCTGTATCTTAGTGAAGGGTCTACAAGGTGTTCAGGGTCTCACTACTAGACTGGACTCCTAGTGATTCACCTGTTTACAGCCTCCGAAGAGCTGGGATTACAGGCAAGTGCCACCATGCCCAGTATCAATTGTCATCTCATCCTGCCCTGGGGGCGGGGCCAACAGGGCAGGTCTGGAGATCAACCTCCCTTCCCCCCTCAGGTGCTTTAATCTGCTGAGCTATTTGGCCAGCCCTCTAAAAGTTGAGAAGGATTTTTTTTTTTTTTTAATTGGCTGGCTCAGAAGGCAGGTGGAGCTGGCTATCTAACCACTGAACGTTAACTGCGGTATCCTGCGCCAGACTGCTTTTACATGAGCAGGAATTTAAACAGCTGAGCTAACCTGCAGGCCCCCTAAACCCCTTAGCTTTAAAAGCTGTGTAACTTCTCCAAAACTGTGTTTGGGAGGTTGAATTTTATTTAACAAGCACTTATTTAATGGACATTCTGGTTATTTTCCTTGACTTTCAATATTTCTTTTTCTAGTACCAGAAATATATGCAAGTGACTTGAACACCTAAGGTCAGTAAATAATATCTGAACAAACATTTGCTTTAGCTCTTTCTTATCTATCTTCTTGTCTTTGAATCACTTCTCTCAGCTGAAATCTTTACTGGAGTTATTGGTCACTTTAGTATGTCTAGGACTGAAGGTTTGTCTGGAATGCAAAATTACTGTGCTCATTCTGGGCCAGTCTCAAGAAAAAATAGGCAGCTGATCAACCCATAAAGCTTTTAAATATCAAAGAAGAGGATGATATATATGATGGACTCAAATATGGACTAGCAGAGAAGAAAAAGCATTCCCTGGTCTAGCTGGCAGGTGGGCTTGGAGTTCCCTTTGAGCCCCCACAGAAAGTAAATATGCAAATGTCTTCATCTAGTAGAAGAATGAAAAGGAGATTTTGAGGTTTCTGAACAGTAATCTACCTCCTTTTTCAAAGGAATAAACCACTCAACCTAAAAGAATGATTATCCACATAGGGCTTAGATTATGGCCACATAAAGCAGCAGGGTTCTTCTGTTATCACTGAAGAGAGCCCCTATCAAGCTGGAATGAGCAGGCCATCCAGAGAGACTCTCCATGAAGTGAGAGAGTGCGAAGAATAATAAAGGCTTCACGAATGCGCTGGAAAGCATATGACCTGGCGTTTGAAGGTAGGCTGCTCAGAGCCATGAACAGATTCCAGTGCTCCATGTCCAGGAATCATCTGGAGGGGCCTGATGGGTGTTCCATAAACAAAGATACCACCTCTCTCCCTGCAGGGTGCATGGACGGAAGTGGACACACATTCCAAGGAGGACAGCTGAGCATGTTCTAACTTCATGTCGCCCCAAATACCACATGCACTTGGAAAGGGAGGGCCCTGGAGAGACTGCGGGCACTGTCTTCTGCTCTCAGAAAGCTGAAGCACTGAGCTCGCTGGGTGCGTGGTTGCTCTATCAGGAGACAGTGATCAGACAACCCTGCTCAGTAGCGTGTCTGTGTGGTTCACAGAGAATAACAGCTAGAAAGTACTTTCCTATGCCCTGTGGAAAGATCTGTTATTGTAAGTCAACCTCTTTCTATTTCATGTGTATATTAAAAACTATCATTTTCCTTAGACAGAAAAATACACCTTCAGATACCTGTAGTCTATAAATTAAAGCATCTTTAGCTTCCCCTTTCTTCAGCACTGAGGCCCATATTCACGCACATTCCCTTAGCTCCAGCAGAGGTCTTCGTGTGGCGGGCTGGGCTCTCTGACTGCAGCTGTCTTCCGCAGTTGCTGTGCTCAGACATTATTTGAAGGAGCTGTTGCCTGCACTCTCCAGTTCAGTAGTCAGGTTAAGTGGACCCTAAAGGGCCCTAGG
Organism: Ctenomys sociabilis; assembly: GCA_004027165.1. Lineage (NCBI taxonomy): Eukaryota > Metazoa > Chordata > Mammalia > Rodentia > Ctenomyidae > Ctenomys > Ctenomys sociabilis. The sequence goes on along the minus strand of PVKA01004029.1, from coordinate 23,129 downwards.
CTCGGGGCTTCTTTCCTCCTTCCACTGAGAAACTCTCCTCCTAAACACAGGCAACTGCTATGTGCTTACCGAGCTCATCTCTAAGGATCTTGTCTACAGAGGGACCTTAAGGAATGAGAGGGGGAAGAGAAAGGGTCAATGCAGAAAGCAAACGTGTACTAATAAAATAAAGCTTTCAAAAGTTGTATTACATACAGGTACCAGCACCTCACAAGCCATGTAGACATCAAATACTACAAACTTGTGCTAATGAAAAAAAGAAATGCAGTGATGACTACAGAAAGCCTTTAAGATTTTTTTTTAGAATGAATAGGAATCTGGTATTTTATCTGTTTCACAACAGAATCAAAAGTGTGTTGTGAATGAATAAAAAAATATGTCAGTGAAAGACGTGTTGCCGCTAATTCTTCTTCAAGCTGTTCCCCTTAGATGAGACATACTCACCGCACGGCTCTTGCTGCTTGCTGAAGCAGCTCTGGAAGCCCTCTTTCTTGTCTTCAGTTATTCTATCCTGGCTTGCCTGACGTCCTGAACTGATGTAAAACTTTGCTTTTCAAGGTCACTTTGACCTTGGGGACAAGCCAGAGCCATGTGGTGCCACATGCTGTGAAGAAGGTGGTGAGGGCCTCTGCAGTCTTCTCCTGGCCGGCCTTCCTGCCGCACGGCACTCCACAGCAGTGTTCACTGTATTTTTGATCCCTACACATGAGGACATAAAGAGGACTTCTAGAACTCCTTCAGAAAAAAGACCAATAACCATGGTAATAAATGTGCTCAAATGAGGGGCATTAATGTAATGGGTATTTTACTACAATAATCTTTTGATATTAAATAGTGACCGTATTTTTTCAGTCACCCCGTGCCTTAAATGGAAATAGAACTGTAGCTGCGCCAGTGTGCCTGGGTCATGGTGACAAGGACAGCAGTGATAGGAACAGCAGTCCCCTCTGGAACCTCAGGCAGTGACAAGAAGCAGGAGGGCACAGGTGCCCATGCTGATCCCCTCGGCTCACTTTCTTTTCTCCTTCTTTTCTCTCTGTCTACCACCCACACTGAGGCCTTTCCATGATGGGACTTGGGAACCCTCCCACCCTATGTTTACACAGCCATCTTCAGAAGAAGCTAAAATTGCATCCCTGAAAATGTCATCCGAGCTTTTAGCAGGAATCATTTTGATCTCCTTGATTACTTCTGCCCAGATGAGGCCTGCTGCTTTCACAAGTACATTCTGAGAGGAGGGCACTTGAGAACCCCAAGTTTCAGGCAGCAGGATGCAGATTACCCACATTCCCTCAAGAGCAGTAGAGAAGACACTCTTACTCAGAGAATAATTACTCCATACTAATGCATGTTTCAAGTTTTAAATATTTTCTCTGCTCTAAGTCATTTATTCCCTTCGCAGGTATTTATTCAGCCCTGGCCACCACCCCAACATACTCACTTTCTTTACAAACACTTTAATTCCTCACTCCTCTATTCCGAGCTGGTCAGTGCCAACACTGGACAAACCAAATATCCACTTATCCCATCCTTGCCACTGAGCAGTCAGGCATTGGCTTATCAGAGCATGTGACTTCGTGTCTCTGTCTCCCTTTAATGCATGCTTGTACTTTGCAAATGGGTGTCCAGCGCTGCTTGCAGACCTTGTGGTTGTCTTCTGGTAGACCTGTTGTCTCATTCCTTAAAGTGAATTTTGAACACCTTGTCTTCCCTATGCAGACCTCTGGCTTTCCTTTCCTTTCATTCTCATCAGATAATTCGGACATACAGTTGTAAGAGAAATTGAAAGCGTTTACATGTGAATTCCTTCCTTCTCCCATTCACTGGCTCAGCAGTACATGAACTGAACAACCCTTCACTTTCTCTTCAACAAGAGAGAGTGGATTCTGCCCAGCCTCCCCAGCATATCTCGGCCACCCTCTTGTTGCCCAAGATCTTCACTGGTGTATGGATCTCTTCTTTTTCCTGCACCATTAGCTTCCTATTTGCATCAAATCATCCAATGTGAAACAAAGTGCTTCTAAGCTTTAGTACCATACAAAACAGAATCACAGAACTATGATCTGCTTCATCTCCCTGGAGCTGCAAATCCATTACTTTGCCTTACCCTCTCCAAGCATTGCAAGAGTGATCCAGAGCTTCTGTCGGCACCGCACCCTGCCCTCTGCTATGCTGCTTCCTATTGCTCTGGGTGACCTTCGCTGTACACAATTTCTTCTAGGGTATTGCTTTACCTGACTTTCAAAGAGTATTGCATGAAGTTTTTCTTCCGACATTTTTCTTTCTTTCTTTTCTTTTTCTTTTTGGCAGTAACAGGGATTGAACTCAGGACTCTGCCCATCATTTTTCTTATTGGGAAATCACACTTCCCCAATTCTGTTTCCTATCTTGTGACCATTTCTTCCCCACTCTTCATTCTGTCTCCTTCAGGAACCCTTGTTCTTTTGCTTAATCCTAAATGTTGGAATGCTCACGGGGGAGGAGCCCCTTCCAATACTCTTCTTACTAGCTCTGTGCATGTCATGTCAATATCATTTATAGTGTGGTGCAATTCACACTTGTGCTCATCAAACTCTTACAGTTTACAGATCACCAGATGCCATATTCAGCAGTGTATCTCCCTGTCCTTCTCGCGCAGTGACACTAGAACTCAAGGTCAGCAACAAGATGAAGTGTTTCTCATTTTCTTTGTCGTATCACTCAGAGCTAACTCATTAGACAGTTTGGAAAACACTGGGGAACATATTTTGGTTACATCAGGTTCCTTTGTTCCTTTCATAATGCTACTTCCTAGACCGAAGGGTCTTAGTAACTTTCTCACTGCTGGGACATAATACCTGACACTCACAAATTAAGTTATTTTTGACTCACATTTTGTAGAGTTTTCTATCCATAGTTGTCAGACCCCTGGGCAGAATAGCATGGCAAAGGGGCATGACAGAGAGGAAAAAGTTCATGGGGTAGCAGGCAGGAAGCAGAAAGTTGTCAAGGGAGGATGCAGGATGCATACCTTCAAGGCCACGCCCTCAGTGACCCATCTCTTCCCACCAGGCTCTACCTCCTAGCATTGAATCCAGCTATAAATACATCAGAGGACTAATCCGGTACCCACACCCATGATCCAGCATTATACACCCATGAGACAGTCACCTCCACAATGTGAGCTCTTGAGGCACTGGGGAGACATCCAGATGCCACCATCACCATTCATCTGAAGTATTCTGTTTGTCTTTCACCAGATGCCCTACTTCCACACAGGTATGGCCCTTACTCTACATGGGACGGGCCAAATGAACTCATTCAATACAAAACAGAACAAGCTTATATAATGTAAGGCAAAGTCACAAGGACACTATGGGGCAACTGCCCATAGCAGCGCCATCTCTCTCCCTCCTTTCCTGAAGCACTCAGCATCATCTGTCCGTGTTCACCTCTGCAATCTCCTCTAGGGTTAGACACCTGCTTGGGCAGGACCAGACATTTTCTGAAGCCTTTGTGCTTGTCCCAGGGCTGATCCTTCTTCCTTTCCCCAGATTTCTGCTTGGGGACGAGAGGAACTGCTGATGTTGCTTATGCTGGTACTCCTTGGCAAGAATTGCCAGGTTCTGCTGAGTCCTTTCTGTCTCAGCGAACAGGTGTATGGACTCAGGATTTTCCCTTCCAGAAACCTTAAAGGTTTTAAATAAATTGGTCCCTCAACTGCAATTTTAGATTCATTTTTCTAATATTTCTCAGAAAGGCAACTTTGTCCGACTGGAGTGATGCTCCATTGTGACCACACCACGTGACAATGGCGACAATGACGTCTACCTGTACCATTACCTGAGAAATGTGTCATAACTTAAGGAATGGTGCTCTGTGAGCCCTCCCACAAAAAGCAAAATCTGCCTTCAGGTATAGACATAGCAATAACATAAAGGATAATTGTGCCACCCCTGATTATTGGTGCAATAAAGCCCCGAACTTTACACAACCTAGAGATATGAACTGAGTCAGAACAGACGTTCACCTGGGGGTCCAGCATGTATGTGAACACTAAACAGCCACACTCAAGACTCAGACTGTTGAGGCCCCGGATGCCTCATGTTTCTCCATGACTTGCCTTGCGGGTCCCTGAAAGCCGCTTGGGCTTTGCGCTGCCAGGTCACGGTCGCGCATGCTCATCAGGGCTCAAAGCACTGAGACAGAAAAGGCTAAAAGACTGGCATGCCGTCCTCTCCTCTCAGGGAGCCCAAGTGCAGGCCGAGCTTAACAAAGTGGTTTTCCTCTCACCAGGGCCAACGTTCATCTCATGTCTCTAGGTGCTCCCGTTCATGGTTCTGCAGATACGAATTGATGACACATTTGCAATTGCACATGGCTGACTGAGGGACTCTGTGCAGTCCTAGTAATTCACAGTATTGTTAAATCTATATAAATGTAGGTCAGAATGTAATATACATGAAAGGGAATTCTAGTTTCCTGTAAGAATGCTGAGAATTTGGAATGCTAAACAGCCTTTTAAATTTTATTTTAAAAATACAATGATAAGAATGTCATAAAGTTTTAGAAAATATTTTGTAATTTTAGCTGCATTAAAATTTTTCACATAAAATTTAAGTATAATCACAGTTTTATTGACTTTTAGTTTTGCTATGTCCTTCTGAATATTTCAAAGGAAAATAATTGAAGAGACCCAAAAGTAATTGATTTTATGGTTTTTGTATTTATACTTCCAGTGAAATTATAGTAAATTCTTAAATGTTTTAATGTAATTGCATACAGATTTTTTTACTTAGAAAATTATTGTCAAACTAGAACAAACTATATAAAATACTACTTTTGATAACATGATTAGTAAATTTTTCTAAAATGAAGAAAAGATAATAAATTTTAGAAAAACACATATAAGTTCTGAGTTTTTTGTCTCTAGTGTATTATTAACTTCAAATTTTCTATATCTATCAACAGAATGTGGAGGTTTACACAATAATATTTGACTTTAACTACTTTGGTATCTTACTCATATACACTTCATACCATAGCTTTATATCTCTTACTTATGTAGAGAAATATATATCCTAATAAGATGACACACATAGTTTTAGTGGAATGTGGGCCTCAGTGTGGACTCCATCTGGAATCTTCTGCCTGGTGGTGTTGTCAACTAGCATCACTTACTTTAGCAAGTAAGCAGAGGTACAGAGAGTACAGCTTTCTTGAGAGCAAGGTTGGCAGTAGCAGCTACAGGTGAGGAGAGGGACCCCCCCAAAGATGAGCAGCATGATAGGGTGAAACCCCAGTGCTGCACCTGGAGAGGCAGCTGCAGCTGAAGCTGCCCTGTGCTTCCAACTCCGCTTTTGGATTTTATCTGACAGGAGAAAGGGATGACTCCCCGTGTAGAATTCTGCTTAGTGGAGTCACGTTGGCAACATGATTGTTCTAGAAAATTGTGGACCCAAGATGACTTGGAAGGGATTATGGCTGGACACTTAGAGAGTAGGTTTAGGGAATTATAATTCAGAGCGGGATTAAGAACATGGTATGGTTGTTCTGTCTCAACATCTGATGCCAGCTGCCATATTACTATGCAGTGACACGGAACGAAGACCTTCGCAGGATTTTGGTAGATGCTAGCCCGATGTTTTTGGACATTCTGGCCTCTAAAACATGAACCAAAAGAACCTGTGTTCTCTAGGACTTATTCAGTCACAGTTATTTTGCTACAGAAAAGAAAATCCATGAAGACAGAACACCAACTAAAGCGGGCAATCAGCAGGGTGCAGGAATGAAATAGGGCACTGGAGTTAGGAAGTGTCTTTACCCAGCTTAGAAATATTTGATTGACAAATTTAAACCTCAGTGCTCCGGGAGGGCAGAATTGAGGACATCAATATTCTACTTCCTTCTGAAATTTTAACTTGATCTCGAGCTTTTCTATTATTGTTCAGAATTCGTACCTTTTAGTATGGATGAGGTGGTGAGATTCTCTAGGGCAAGGCACAAACCTGCGAGTGTTCCTCTTTTCCAGGAGGGGGAACCCCTATAATCACATTTCTGAGGATTGATCCTTGCAGCCACAAAGGAATTTGGAAATCAATGGGTTTTTTTTTTACATATGCATTTATTTTTATTTTTATTCTAAATGACTTGAAGTTTAGTATTAAATGCTGTTTAGTTTCTTCGTTTAAAGTTCTTCGTCTTTGTGGGCACTTGTGGCATGAGAAAGTCCACACTTGAGCCATGGGCTGTTCCCAGAGAAGGGCTTTAGCATGGGATTTGAGCTTGTGAAAGGTGCTTTTGGGGCCGAAGAGGGAGGGATGTACTCTGGTAAGCTGGAGGAAAAACACACTATCTAAAAGCAGAAAAGAATGGAATGAGAATAAAGCTTTCACTGGAAAGCTAGACAGTCACTCCCATCTCTCGGAGTGGCTAAGTTTGTGGTTTGCAGGGTGGTTCTACTTTTTGTCTGTGTCCGGACACCATCCCAGCCTGGTCTGAGATTTATCCTGCTTCATCTGCTGCTCTGAAAATGATAATGTGTGAGATTGATTAAAACCAACACAAAATGTTGAATACACGTGCGTACTGTCCACCAAGGGTCTGCTCTTCCTCCTGGGCCCTTTATGGTACAGGGAAAGGGGAGTGAAAGTTTTATGTTGGAAGGCAAGAGGTCAGGAGGCCCACCATGTGAAGGGGAGGTGCGAAGCCTAAAGCCCAGGTGAAGCCTTCAGCCCCACTGCCTGCGTGGCTGCAGGGCCTCGCTGCAGCTCCCAGTTACCATCAGCTCACCCAGCCCTCGCCAGCCAGGCTCTGCGGACTGCGCACCCAAGAACCAATCGGTGTTCAGGAACCAAGCCCACCAGCGCCGCTGGTCTCTGGCCCACTCCACATGCTGCAGCCAGGCTATCAGAGTTTAACTCATGCCTCTGCGCTGAATGCCTACTTTTCGGCACCCCACTGTTCCCTCCTCTAGCAAAAGTAAAGGCTTTGTAGGATTATTATAAGGATGAAGGGGTCTGTGCTGGAAGTTCCTGAACAGTGTCTGGAACACTGTGCTAGCTACTTTAGCAGTTACCATCTTTCCCCTCTGAATGCTCCTCGAGCCCGGACCACACTCAGTCCCAGTCTCAGTCAGTGTCTGTCTGTCTGTCTGTCTGTCTGTCTGTCTGTCTGTCTGTCTGTCTGTCTCTCTTTCAGAATCCCTGGGGAGCCTGCAGGATGGCAGGAGGGAGCTCTTCCACATATGGACTTGATTAGAGAAAGCTAATTAGAGCTCCTGGTCAGGTCGCTGGGAGGGGGCCTTTCTGCCTCAGAGCAGAGGCGGAGCCTAGGTCTGGTTAGAACCTGGAAGTGGACCTTCCCATCCCCCCAGGGCCTGCACGTGGCTGCCTAAGGCAGAGTCGTGGGGCCACCCGCAGATAAACACCCTATTGAGTATAGTAGTTCGGAAGTGCCATTTTCCAGGGCTCTTTCTTTCAAATGAGCACTTTCACACATAATAGATCCCAAAATAAAGCCTACAAAACGACCACAATTCTCCCATTTTAAGAAGGGTCAGCTTCCAATTACAGGGAGGGGCTGTGCACACAGAGCTGCGGTGCGGTAAATCACAAGGATGGGCTCTGCGTGAGGCAAGTCCCTTGCTTATGAGCATTTAACGCCTTCCCCATCACTTGGAATATATTATTTACTCTGTGTCAGAGCTTTGCCTTCTGCCATTCTACCAGCCATAAAAATAATAGCCAATGTTTGCCCGAAATGACAAATCAGACAAGGCAAATATTATACCTGTGGAGAACAAATCCACCTGAACTCCTTTTGATCCCTTATCACAAGGTTATTTGGATGTGTCAGAGTAAGAGGATTTAGTTCTGTTTCCTTATCAGGGCAAATCTTACAAGCAAGCAGAAGAAATAGGTAAATACTGACTTTGATTTCAGAGGGAAGGATCTCTGTCCAGCTGCTTACCCTCCATAAAAAACTATGTTTTCCGTTGGACTGTTGCATAATTTCAAGTGCTACTTTTGGGAAGTAATTTGCATTTCAAGACATGGCAAGAGTTTAAGTTGAAAAAAAAAATCACTGTATAATTTGCTATCAGTTAAGTCTGTGCTGGAGGTACCACCATCTCTCAGTATTCACAGGGAATTGGCTCTGACATTCTGACTCAAATCCCAGAATCGGGGCGGGGGAGCTAGCTCAGCAGTCTAAGCACCTGCCTGGCAAGTGCCAGGGTTGCTGTTCAGTCCCTGGTGCTGCATGCAGGGCCACCGGTGTGGTGGCACACACCAGCAGTCCCCGTGCAGGGGAGGCTAAGACAGGAGGACCACTGTGAGCCTGACCTGCGTGGCAAGACCCTTTCCCAAATAAATAAACAATACTAAATTTAAAAAAAAATCCCAGAATTCCTGGATCAAGTCCCTTATAGCATGGCTTAGGGTTTCCCCCCAAACCATGCACATCATTTCTTAAACTTCATTACCTCTAATTACTTTTTATAGCAAGTACAATGTAAATATAAATAAGATAGTTGTTAAATTGTATTGTTTAGGGAATAATAGGGAAAAATGTATACAGCCTTAGTATAGACACAATGTTTTGAATACTTATAGTCTGTTGTTTTATTTTTAATGAAAGGATACAGAAAAATAGAGAGTATATACCTGGAAAGCCCACTGTATTGTCTTCAGCGTGGCAGACAGAGGACCAAAGACATTGGGCTACAATTTGCTATGCATGTGAAAGTAGGTAAGAGTCTGCTTGGATCCTAACGGCATAGATGAGTCCTTGTACACCAGGTGACCCACAGTCATCTCTACATTTTAACCTGTTGCATTGGCCCCTTATATGCACTGGCAACTAATTACCTGCTCAGCTTTACCTTCTTATGCCATAAGCAAAATGTTGTCAACGTGAATTGTGATGAAAATAAGGTAATTTTCATATCAAAGAAAGGTCAGTAACCTAACATCTGCCTTCTAGGAACCTATGCTAGCTTGGAGAGGAGTAAATTGACATTTAAGGCCCAGGAATTTGGAAATGGTGCTTCCAGGACTGTGTTCTAGTGGAAGTTATGTTCCAATCTTTGACAAAGAGCTCTTAGGTTTAAATCACCAGCTAATCACTGCTCATCCATCATGGTAACCAAAGAAAAGAACAAGTCCTGATCTAGAAAGGAGCCTGAGGTATAATAGGAATGTGGGTGTGTCTCAGTGAAACAGCACTTACTGCTGAAGTACTTCATCTTAGGTAGTGAGAGTTTGTAAATGTCTAATTAAGTACAAGTGTGAGTCTACATTTGAATCCTTCCTTCTAGTGTTTAGTCTGGGAGAAATCAGACGGCATTACATTGGGACACAACACATCGCAGAGCAGCTACTACACATGTTTCTGGTAGACAAATCTCCATTAACCCACACTGTGACAATTAGTACACCGAATGTTAGAAATGGATTCTATTAATGGAAAATATCAATCTGTTGACTCGTATGATCACTGGTGGAAATAGAATAAATGTGATCTCACTGGTAAAATGTAAGCTTCATTTGAGAAATACCTCAAACCCCTTACATTGTACATGAATAGAGTATGAAGGCCCAGCAAGGCCTATAGCCTGCATGCTTAGGCAGGGCCCCAAGCTCCTTACTGCCCTATCACCTGCCTTTGAGGGGAGCATCGCTGGTTGTCGCTAACCCTAGTGCACCATGGGTGGCCCCTGGAATGCGGTGTCTGGACTAAGGGGACCTTTCATGCAAAGTAAGCCTGAAGTGTTAAAAAGGATCAAGAGCTGGATCTTCAGTGAACATATGCAGCTCTTTTTGCAAATTATTTTCTTCCTCTGGCCTTGTGTCTATCTAATAAACATCGTCCTATATCAGAAAGCAACACTCATGTTATACTCTAAGAGTTGGGTATTAGGCAGAATGATGAGTAACCACCTCTTACCTGCCTCGATCACTGTTGTAGTTACTGTTCTCTACTGAACAGGCTCTAGTTCAAATTACTCTCAGGAAGGGTATTCTGAGATATGTAAATTCCTATCCAAGTATAAGAATTGTGAGAAGATCTTTTTAGAGCTATGGGAGGTGACATCAAGGTGGGATAAGCAACAGCCATGGAGCCCTGAGGGACAGGTGGCACTGGAGGTGCAGAGGGCACTGGAGGAACAGGCTTTCCCCTTGGTTCTTGAACCAGTTACCTGTTACTCAGTTTTCCTCTTCGGTTGCTTTATTTCCAGCTACAAAATAAGGGAGCTGATGGCAAAGCGTCCAAGGTGCCTTCTGGCTCTCAAGCTCAGTGGCTCTCCTTCCCAGGGGAGAGGAGCAAACCGCCCTCCCAGGCTCATTAGCAAGTCACCAGTAAAGGGCATTCTGTCCCAACAGACTCATCTCCTGTGTGAAGTTCTGGTAGTGGACCTGCTCTTTGATTAGCCATTCTCCCTTCAATTCCCTGAAAATGGATCCCAAAGCTATGAGGGACTTTCTTTAGCTAGGGCTCTCTCTCAAATCTAAAATGTTGGGGTCCAGACTTCACTATGGCTTTGCAGTGGCTCCCTAACTTTACTCCACAGACAAACATTAATTTCATCAAGACCAAATATTTTCATCAAGATAATAATGTTCTGATCTTATAGCTAGGTTATTACATTTCTGGGAATTTGTTCTAAGGAAATAATTTTAGAAAAGAAAACATGATTTAATCTGCTCAGTGCAGCAAAATTATTTACAAATAAATAATTGTGGGGTCATTCAGGTCAACCTTAGCATCCCACAAAGGGGAACTATGGTATTTTCTTGATGGATCATTAAAATAATAATTATTAAATATCCTAGTACTGGCGGACAGCAGATTCTATCCCTCCATGTCTTAGTAAGAATGCAGACTTATTTTATTTAATGTATTTTGAATTAACATAATAATATTGTATGCCTATTTTGTACAATAAGATAATTTGGTGTGGTATTTATATACATTGAAGAGGGATTACATCAAGTGAATTAACATATTCATTACTTTATATGTTCCTCATTTTTGTAATTATTTAAAAATCTATTCTTTCAAAAATTTACATTATTAGTAACTGTAGCTCCTACATGTAATACATCTCTATGCTTATTCACCCAATCTGATACTTCTCAACCTTTGATCAACATTCCTTCTTTGTTCCCAAAAATGTGGTAACCACCGCTATAATTTCAGCTTCCATGAATTTGACATGTTTAGATTCCACAATGAGTGACATCACATAGTATTTGTATTTCTGTGCCTGATTTATTTCAAACAGCATATGGCCTCCAGGTCATTTAAGGGCGAAGTAGCAGGCTGCTTCTTGTTATAACAAAATACCCATTTCCAACTATGTTATGAAGAAAGGTAGTTTATTTAGCTCACCGTTCTGGGATTTCAAGGGTGAGGCTCCAACATTTGCTCAGCTTTGAAGAGGACTTCATGATGACTGTCATTGCAATGGCAGAGACATTAATGAAGGAAAAGATCACGCCACCCAATAGGAAACCAGAAAGTGATTCCAGGGATGGACTTGCTCTACTTACAGTTCAGTCTTATGAGCCATCAGGGGTGCAAGGATGTATGCTTAACGTCCCTGAATGCAGCTCTCCCAATTCCATGGGGCCCCACTGTGTCCCACCTAGTAGCACCACCATCTTACATTTCCACACTGAGGTCCAAGATAACCTTATCTGACACCCAAACCATATCCATGGCATTGCAGGTAAGAAATCTCAAATACCGATGGCTTGGCTGAGATTAACTTAACAGAATTATTTGCCTTCACATAATGGATATCAGTTAATGAAGCAGAATGTTGCTTTTGTCTGAGGGAAGAAGTGAACATGGAAAGCAGTGAGAGGTCAGTTTGTCTCACCCTACAACACAAGGTGTGTGACAGAGGTGTGAGTGCTGGAGGTGTGAGTGTGGATGAACTAAGTCCGGACCTGCAAGGTTCACAGAATATAGGGTATTTGGGGAGATAGAAGAGGAAATCAGGAAACACGGTCACTTAGCAGATTTGCTTGCTATTACCCAGATCCAGAGCCACTATAAAGCCATGGGGAAGTCTGAAGTACAACATTTTAGATTTGAGAGACAGCCCTCACTGGAGAAAGTCTCTCATAGCCTTGGGACCCATTTTCACAAGGAAGCAGTTTTCTCTGGCTTTGGTTCTCCCTTAGGGTAATAAGTACTAAAAATGCACAGCTGCAGAGTGGAGACTTCTCACATTCTTCCAGCTACAGTCAGCTTCTGTCTAATAGAGCCCGGGTTGGCACTTTTTTCCAGTGCTAGACTGCAGAGTGGGCCCCGGAAGCAAGGGCCTCGTGGGGTCACGGGGACCAGGACAACAACAGGCTAGAGGTCGGTGGGCTGACTGTGGACAACAGAGACTTACAGAGATCTAAATATCCATGGATTCAACATTTAGAGAAAGTAGGTAGGGCGACCTTGTTTGCACCACACATGCGTACTCTTTCTCTATTTCAAGTCCACCCATGGGGAAATCTTATTCCAGCAGGTAAATCATGGAGCAGGAGGCTTGGCAACTCTTGAGAACCTCATCAATTTCTTAACTTTACTCCAGAGAGACAGACTTACTAATTTCATCAAGACTAAATATTTCCATCAAGATAATGATGTTCTGATGTTATAGCTAGGTTATTACCTTTCTGGGAATTTGTTCTAAGGAAATAATTCCAGAAAAGAAAATATAATTTTTATCTGCTCAGTGCAGCAAAATTATTTAGAAATAAATAATTGTGGGGCCATTCAGGTCAACCTTAGCGTCCCACAAAGGGGAACAGTATATGAACTATGCTACTTCCTTGATAGATCATTAAAATAACAATTATTAAGACTATGGAACACTAAGAAGAGAGACTTATGGATAAATTTTAGTGAGAAAGCAAGAGTATGAACTATTACTTGTATAAGACCACAAAATTAAAAAGTGTATCTATATGGACTAGCAAAAAGAAAGAAGGCAAAAATACATATAAAAGCAATAAGGAATGCTGAGCTTTTCCTGGTAGAAGTACAGTTGATCTTTATCTGTTTTTATTTTTCTTTTCATGGTTACTGTGCATTTCAATTCTGGAACAGCTGGTCGGTAGAGAAGCAATTAGAAATTCCTAGTCTCTGATAGTATTTCCTTAGCTTGTTTCATGGTATACTAGTTAGGTCTAGGATGCTAAGGCATTTGATGAAAACAAAAACAAAAACAAAACAAAATAAAAAAATGGGGTGGGGAGCAGAAAAGAATTTTTGACTAAATGAATGTTAAATCCACTTGAACTTCTAACTGCCCCAGTAGGGTTCCTTTAAAGCCTGCAATGTGCTGGTGTAGAATGTGATTCTCCCGTAAAGAAAGGAGCGCTTGGGACTTGGACTTTTCAGCAATGCTAAAATTGTTGGGGCTTCAGCAACTCTTAGAAATAGACTAAAATGTATTATGAACGAAGGAGTATGCATGATATCTTGGGGGTTGAGGGATGGAATGCTATGGTTTGTGTCTAGTTTTACCCCGAAAGCCTCATGCAGTCATGGGGCAGGGACTTCTAGAGTTTGGGATTAACTCATGATCCACTGGGAGTATCGGTGATTCAAGGCTGGGATTATGGGTCTTACTACAACATTGTATCTCTCTGTTGTCATTGTTGTTGTTCCACCTCTGTGAACTGGAGGCTCTCTGTCCTGTGCCACTCTGCCGTGGAGTCAGCCATGTATGGACTGAAACTTCTGGTAACTATAAGCTAAATAAAACTTTCCTTCCTTCAAAAAAAAAAAAAAAAAAAAAAAAGAAAGGAGCGCCAGCCTCTGCAGCAGATGCGAGGCTGTGGCGTCACACCTCCACCGGTGCCTCCTACCCAAGGGCCTCAGGTATGGTGTAAACACGTGCGATGGCGCAAGCGGCAGTTAAGTGCCAGCCTTGACTCTCATGGTCGCCTTGCTTTGCTCGGTTCGAAGGAAACAAACACTGCTGCAGAATGCAAGGTGCGAAGTGGTGGGCAGCTTGGCAATTTCTTTTCTTTTCCAAGGCCTTACTCAAGCGTTGCCATCCTCTGTAAAACCCTTCACAGCCCCTGGAGGATCTATCTTCTCCCCATTTTGTTTCTTTCCATTTTGCGTTTCATCATAGCACATTGTGTTCCTTGATAGTTACTTGTGTCTGCCATTCAGCTGGAACAGCGATTTGAGCCCGCGTAGTGTTTCGGTGTCCACTGGGAAATGGTGTACAACACGCGTACTGGACACCAGCCCAGGAGGCCCCGTTCCATTCTGTCTGAGGTAAACAGGCCAGGGCAGGGCCTGTGCATTTTCCTCGCTTTCAGTATTACTGCTTCCTGCCACTAGGTGTCAGGCACAAATCTTGCTAAATTAATATGCGAAGCAAGGCAAAAGGAGATAAGTTTACTTAAAATCTGGTTATCTAGTTTCTCCCAGGAAAGCAACCGATTTTCGATTTTCATTAGCTAAATTTTCTCACTTGCTATTTTGATTATGGAAAGACAGCTACCAAGTCAGGAGAAGTGGGGAGAAAGAAAGCAAAAGGTCAGCAGCCCTGCAGCAATGCTAAGGGGTGAGAGGCTGTCTTTTGCGAGGGGTCCGGACTTCGGTGTTAAGGTTTTTGTTTCGTTTGGTTTTGCCTCAATAGAATGCCTTGCTGTTGCTTTCCAACTCTAAGGACTCGAAATTCTTGTCTAATGCTTCGCAGTTCACCTAGCAGGTCCTCAGCAGGGGTGGCCACAAGGGACTGCCCCAAAAAAGAAAAAATTGAACCCAAGCTACAGCAAGGTGAGGCTGGAATTCACCTTTAGCACCAACCATTCATTCATCAAGACAGCTAACATTTTAAGGCACTATTTTAGAAACCAAAATTCAAGAAAAAATTAATTACCAACAAATACCAACACATATTATAAAAGCAGAACCGGTCACTATTGCGAGCCTAGAAATCCTGGAGCTTGAGGCAAAAAGGAAAATCGCTCACTCTGATTCGGTCTTTATTTAAAGCTTTTATGTTCACTGCGGATTCCTGCATTCCTTTTGATTGCTTAATGTGCTGCATTAAATACAATTTGTCAAAAAATATTATTTGGTTTGATTATTGTGGTATTTGTGCTCCCACTCGTTTACTCCTGAAGCAGGAGTGCCTCATTGGTCTACCCCTAGGCCAGCCTGAGCTGGAGCCCAGGAACTTTGCTGCAATTGCTCTTCCTGCTTTGGGGAAGGTGCTGTGTTGGACACTGATCACAACTAATTCCAAGGAACGAAGTTAACTGGCCAATAACCTCCATTATAATATTGTAACCCAACATCTATACACACAAAATTCCTTATAGAAGAAAAATGATTCTTTTCTGAAAATGGAAGGTTTGAAACTGATTGGAATAGTGTCCCCTGTGCACTGGAGTGGTTGAAATAGGCCACATGCAACCCACAACCTGGGACTGTCTTAAGAGTGGCAGCAGCAAGAGAAGAGGACATTGAAACCCTGGAAGACACACTCTGAAGGATTTGTCATGACGCTGGCACTTCCCTGAGACAACACAGGAGCCCCTCTGTTGGGAGCAAGGTCTTGGCCCCAGAACTTCAAATGCCTCGGTGCTTGATTGGGGACTTCTGCCTTATTACCCATAGATATTGGTTGTGGGGAGACCTGGTTAGGAACTCCAAGTACAAATTTTGGTTATACATTCAAAATTGAGGAGGAAAAGCACTGATGAGCACATCCTTGGGAGAATTTTGCAGAAGGAAGTACAGAAAGTGAACAAATAGAGGAACATAGCTAAGGATTTTTGAGACTACTTTACCATAAGACTATTTGGAATACAGTGAACTGGATGGCACAAGACATTTATGGGCATCCCTGAAGTATTTTTGCCAGAAAGGTTAAGTTGAGATGAAGGAATCTGAGGGGCAGAATTGGCTATTCTTAGGAAAAAAACAAAACATCAGAGGGAGCACTGAGAGCCCAAAGCAGATGTAGGAGTTGGGAGTCACTGGGGGTAAGATTTAGGGTAGGAGACTGGGTGTCTGACCATGAGGCACTGTGCCAGCCTTTATCTCCAATAAAAGGGCTGTCAACTCTTAGCTACAGCTGGGGAAGAGTGGGCAGAACAAGAGAGCTACAACTCACTAGGAGACTGTGCTCTGATTGTTAGAAACTTTCCTTTGAAGTAGAAAAAAAGATACCTATAAGAGAGTAGGAGCTGCTACTCAGCACTCGGGGAGTCAGCCCTGTCCTAGAGCTGGCCAGCTGGGGCTCAATGCATGGAAAGAGGGTATAGTCTCTGAATGCAGAATGCTGGCTTGTCAGAGCCTGCAAAGGAGGAACATTGTGCTGCTCTGAAGAAGGGTGCAGGCAGGGAAGCTTCATGCAGAGCAGCAGCCTGCCCAGCGCTGTAGGAGAAATGCTCTCGGCCCTGAGCCCTGCTCCCATAGGGATGCAGAGAAACTCTCCTTCCAGTGCAGAAATCCAGCTAGTAACCTAAATTCAGTCTGAAACTAGGTTCCCTAAGAAAGGGAAAGTAGAGCTGTGGTAGTAGAGATCTTGCATGGGAAGTGTGAGAAATCCACTTCATAGTTGCGCTTAAGCCCTCTACTCTTGGATGTCATAACATACAGGATGGCTGTGTTCAGTGTGCGTGAAGAATTTGATCCTGGGGATCAGCTCAATGAGTTATTTAGGACCCTCAAGTACATTGTACATTTATTCCCTTTATCCCACATGTCACTTGGGGTAAAATTTTGAAGCATAGATGCTTTTGCAAAAGATACCACGTTTTGGCTGAGAAGAGAACGCAGCAGGAAAACAATAAGAAAAACAACAGGTCTGAATAATGTATCTGCTAGTGACTAGACTTCTTCCTACAATGTAGTGAATGTTCTTGTGTGTGTAGCAAGGGACCTTGATGTGTCATGTGACCATGTATTGTGATATGTCCACTTGAGTGGATGAAGAATTACCCAGTGGATTAGGGCACAGTTTGGAGTGCGTCTGTGGATGACTGACACATAAACTGATGGGGGAAGACCACCCTGGGGGTGGGTGGCACTGACCAGTAGATTTGCAGTCTAGATAAGGGATATAAGGGAAGGAAGGGCGTGCCTGTGAAGAAGCTCCAGTCTTGCTGTTCCCTTTGGACCACTGATTCCAGCAATTTCAATGCAGACTCACACTGGTGACTCTAAAGTGAGTTGCCGAGCCTTCGACTTCGGGCTGGTGCAGACCCTTCATTCTCATTCTGCAGCTCATAGCTTGGGCCAAGCAGCCCTGAAATCTGCTCTCTCTCCAGTGTGTACACAGTCATTGTGGTTTTCTACCTCTGACCCCATAAGGCTGTATAATAAATCCCATTGCATAATTATACACAGCCAGCATTTTCTACTGATTCTGTTACTCTAGACAGCACTAAATAATATGGATATGTTCAGAATGAGACAGCACCAAGGGGTGAGCTAGGTAGGCAGGGAAGACTAGAGAGAGCCATGTTGCTCTTCCTGCAAAAGCAGAAGATGCTGTGAAGGCTCAGGAATTCACCAGTGTAGATAAGACGTCCTGCTGAAGACTGGAGGTGAAAGGTGACGCCTGCACGAAGGACTTCGGGCTTTAAGGGTGACATCTCCTAGGCCGGCGCTTACTCTAGGACGGCTGGCTTGTGCTGCGGTTGAAGTTCTCTTTTGCGTTCTGATGATGCAAAGCCTATTCTGCTCACCCTCACCCACTCCACCACCAGTCAGAAGTCTCCAAACATACAGAGCTTTGGTGGATGGAGTTTTGAAGGAAAAGAAAAATCCTTGCAGGTCAGTGTTCTGTGTTTAAGCTGGTAGTGGGGGAATAAATAGGAATAGTCGGAAAATGTGAACAGAGTGGGAAACCAGAGACCTGGAAACTCCTCAGTCCGTCACCAAGTGCAGGGATGGTGAGGGTGGGAATAGGGTTCAGTGCCGTGTCAGAGTGGACTTAGAGCCATTATACTTCACTACTATGGCAGAAGGAGACCCTGGAAGGCTGTAGGTGGGACTCCGAAGTGATTAACATAGAAATGAGGGCTTAAATGTCATCGCACACTACAAAATATCATAATAGAATTTCCTTTCCGAGAGTGATCATAATGCACTTGAGAGAAGGCCTTTATATGAGTAAAGAGAACATTATTTCTGAATATTTAATGCAAAATTGCCATAGAATAAAATGATCATTAAATATGTAAATGCTATTTACACGTGCTTATTACTCCAATAACTCATCTCTTATATAACACGATCTCTGTGCCCTAATTTGTCACTTGGTCATGGGCTCCACACATCAAAATCTAGGGCAGCTTCTCACAATGGAGCAAGTTGATGAAATCATGTACAAAAGAACCCCTCCTTTCCCAGCTAACAGCAGGTTTCTGCATTTGGCCTTGTTTCTCCCTGTTGAGGAAAGAAAGATGGAAATAAGCACCCTAGGAAGAATTGATGTAATGCCAGGTGGTAAAGGATCATTTGGAGCCGCGATAAATACAAAGGCCCAGCCTCAAGTGGAGGTGAGTGGCTGCCCCAGCCTCCTTTCATGTGCAGTACCAGGCAAAGGATTAAGAAATTTTAAATCTGCCCTTTTGTTCATCAAGGATTAGTTCATCTTCCATCTTCTAGTAAGGCCTGATAAGGTGGTATTTCTTATTTTAAAAGTAAAATGAAATGAAGTCAGTGAGAGCTTTCTCTCTGGCTCTGATGTGTATTAATGTACTTGTTTTTCTTGCTTTCATCAGTGGAACCAAATCCTCAAAGCATAGTACATAGACCAGCAGGACTGGACCCAGCAGAGTGTGCTAGAAATGCACCCCCTCGGGTCATAGCCAGAGCTGCCGAATCCAGACCTGCACTGCGCATCATAAGTCACCAGGTGAAGTGCACGAGCATTTGTGGTTGTTCTATGAGCATCCTTTGGCAAACTGGAGCTATGCTTCCTAGAGAGCCCTCCCCAGCACACATTAGCACAGGCCAGAGGAGAAATTCGCACGAAACATCCTGGGTGGGAATGAAGTAGCATCTTTGTTTTCTGAGTGGCCTGAAGGCTATACATGTGAGACCCAGCTTTAGGAATCTTTGTAAGATTTAGAAACTAGCTATAGTAACGGGAAGTGCACATCAGTGCTTCAAAAAGGCTTAATGATGGTTTTTCTCAGATTCTTCACTTCATTTCCCAGCTCATCCCGTAGTTCTACTAGGTCTCATTGCTATAATTCCCCTACTTCATGTTGCTAATCCTGCATTCTTGGCTGAACTCTTATAATGATATGTTGAGAATTAGAAACACTGGCCTAGGCTGCATGCACGATTAGTAAGATGCATTGCAAGCTGCATTCTTATAGATGGCTTATCTGAATGAAATATATCCTTTTGAAACAGTTCTAAAGAGCTCTGGGGATCTTATTCATACCCATTTTTATACCCATACTTATACCATATTTATATCATTGGAAGTAATCAAGAGAAGATAATGTAGCCTGTGAAACCTGCTGAAGTCCTTTCAACAAGGTGGAAGGTTTCAACTTAGAAGTAGGAGAACGAGCTGAAGTGTTCTCACTTTGGGTCTCTGCTTACTCAACCACTGAAAGTTTTCCAGGTATAATTTTCAGCAAGAAGATTTAATGTCTTTGAAATCTGGGATGATTAGAGATCTTTCATTTGCAAATAATAAACCACAACTCACAACCAGCTGGCTGAAAGCATTGCTTTTTGTCTTTCTTCACTTAAGTGGATAGTTAGCTTCACTTCGTTTTGTTGCTGCTATTGAATAGAAGTGAATAGAATTTAGGGCGTGAACTGATTGAAGGAGGTAGAAAATATCACAGGGACTGATTGATTCCTATCTCTGTGCCTGTTAGCCTACCTTTGGAAGAATTTATTTCAATGTCTACTAACAGTTCACAAGTCTAAATTCAAGCGAATAACAAAAGTGCATCTTCTTTCTAGGCACCTAAGCAAAACTGCTGGGGAGAAAGCCATAGGGCCCCAAAGGTTAGCTTTGTGTCTCTAACCTACCCATGAGCAATCCCTAATGGGGGAAAGCAATGCTCTGATGGTCCAGACCAAAGTCACAGGCCAGTCCAGTCCAGTATCTGCAATGGAAATAGTCTCTACCTGGAGCATTCTGCAGGCCTGAAGATTGGCTAAGGGTAGCCACAAACCACCACCACAAACCCCCCACCACAAACCACCACTATCACCAGCACCACCATCAGAAACACAGATGCCCACTTTGGCTCTGGTTGTCATACATTTTGAATACATGACACTGGATTTCTAGAAAGCAAATAGAAGTGGAGGACATCATGGTTTCTAAATTTTACCTACATTACCTACATTAAATGCTAATTGTTTAAATTTTATTATTATTATTATTATTTTTAATTGTTGAAGTTTTAGAAAGGACAGGAAAGCATGAGAAGGAAAAACAACTCATCATCTCACTCCTAAGAAGAGATCATCGTGATCATGTAGGTATGTAAACTTTTTTCAAGTAATTTCCTGCTAAGTTTTTTCCATAACATTAAATGCACTTCTACACTGTGCTTTCTAACAGTTGCATATTTTTCCGTTGCATTAGATGAATCACATGACAAATTCTGTATTAACAGACCTCTTTATTGTTCCTAAATTATGAATGCCATGTGAAAATGCACGTCCATCTTCTGGATTGCCTGTGATAGTTTGCCCAGGATCAGTGTCCACCAAAGAATATTCTAGGCTCAAAGGCACAAGCATGTTGCATAATTCCAACATAGTGCCAAGAATAAATCTCTCAATTTCTGCTTCTATCATGTCTGTATATTCCTGCTTCCTTAACAAACACTGTTAATGTATAGGTTATGCGTGCCGGTCTGATAAACAAAAATAATGCCATTGGCACTTTCCTTTGCATTATTTGTAAAACTAAATCACTTATTCATATGAATATTTATGTCTTTATATCTTTAGGTCATTTACCATGTTAAAAAACTTCATATTTCCTCGATTGCTTTTTTTTAGGCATTTTGCATACCAATGACATGAATTCTTTATAATATATGTTATGGGAATTGTTTCCAGTTTGATGAATACTTTCATGTTTTTAGATTTAAATTCATATTCCTGGGTGTTAATGATCAATTGTTTCATTTATATAACATTGCCTTTTGTATTATTCTTAAAAATTTTTCCTTCTTCAAGAGAAGCAATAGAAATATAGAAGCAATAGAAATTCCAGTCTCTTTGAGGCAGTCTACACTGTTAAGTGATTGATAACAAATATTATTTACCTGCTGACATGAATTACACTAGTTATGTTGCTGTCCCTTCCCCAAACGCATACCTAAGGAGAAAAAGTTGATAGTAATTTCTGACTTACAATGTTATTTGCACTATATTTCCCACATGACTTTGTGTCTGTTTTCATTTAGATTGTTTATCTCTGTTAGTATGTGTGTCTATTCTGGGTTTCAGAAACACAACATATAGTAACTGTTGCTTGGCAGTATATTTTATTTTCAGCAAGTATGGGGCATGTGTTATTTTGATTATCACTAAATTTGATGGTTATTTTACAGGTACTGTGTCAAATATCTTTGTTCAGTTAAATGAGCTTTTCTGACTATTAATTCGCTGTTTAATTAGAAAATTAACTTTCCCATTAAAGAGTTTCTTTCTTTCAGGTATAATTTTGACGTCCCTCCCGTTTTCCCTCTGGGTGCTGTTCCCTCAACTGAAGGTGCTTTGGGCCAGACATGAGAAGGCCCTTTCCTCCACACTTAGTGGTCCTAGGCTTAGGGCTGACAGCACGGAGGAGGTGCAGCCTTCTTCCTCCTTCTTCTTCTGGAAGCACCAATCTCACCTGACAGTATTAAGACTGCCCAATGAGGGCTGGGGACGTGCTGCAAAGTTCTCCCAGGGAGTCTGACCTCAGAACTTCCACCCTGCCATGAGGGAAAGCGCCCGCTTGGCCTCCTCCCATGATGTCTCCAACAAAAGGAGACAATTTTCAGCCACGATCTAAAGCACGCTCCTTGAGGAAAACTAGACAGAACTCACAGTGGCAGAACTGGTCATTTTCTCCTACCTCAAAGCAAATTCTTTTACCACAGCAGGAAATGAAGTGGTATTCACACTATCAATTACGCCAGCTGTTTACCTAATGAACGCTGCTGCAGAGACAGTCATGTTCAAGACCAAAAGAATATAATAAGCCCATGGTAACTCTGCAGTAACAAGCACCTTGCCAACACAAGGTCTGAATTCATGCGATTACAGTCTAGCTGCCAGGAAGGTGCCATCCTATTATTGACTTATAATGCTATGTTATTTATTGGGATAATTATGCTTTTCTACCCCCCAGGAACTCTGAATCAGAGAAAGTAAGCAATGTATTCTTATTCATTCAGCATGTGAGCAAATTTCCAGTCAGAATAGATCTCTCCAAGATCTATTATATTGTGCAGGGACACCCTGCAGGCTTTGGTCTCAACCCCCTAAAATTACAGGGACTTAGAGGACATTGTATGAATCAGTGGGAAGTTGGTTCTTGCAAGTTCAATAACACATTTCTGTTTTGTCAGAGCAATTTTGCCTAGAACTCTCACGCACTTCTCCCAAATTTTACCATCTTGATCTTGCTCAGAAAATGTCTTGATATTATTATTTGGATCCAAATCATATCGATTCTATGTAATCCTGCAAAGATGTTATTATTGGGAATAAGGAAATGGAGGAAGTTGAGCATACAGAAATCAGTGTAGCCAAATGACTTCTTTGGTGGCTACATACTGATGTCTTGAATATAATTCACTTGTTTACTTCCTCAATTTATTGCTAGGTTTCTAAATCCTTAAAACTTGAGCGCCTCTAGTTTGACCTTCTCTTCATTTCCTCTGGTGTAGGAACTGATCAATACACAGTGGAGTTTAAAGACTGTTGAATAGAAGGAAAATTGTGGGCTAGAAGTCAGCGAATGCCAAGGTACAATCTTAGCTCTAATTACAAAGCTTATGAACTTGATGCTCCCCCCTTTTCTTTATTTTTCCCCCACACTACAGTGGAGATAATAATCTCCAGTACAGAAAGACTCCACTTTCTTTTGGCTGTCTTCCAGTTTCTCTCTTCTTCTCTCT